>MU106239.1:106408-159362 GCA_012274485.2 Sinapis alba
TATCAGTACGTATGGGTCGATTTTTTAATGGCCTGATGGGCCAGTCGGTATAGTCTTTGGTCCTTCCAGACAGTACAGATGGCTGATGGCATCATCCTATCAGTACGTATCGGTCATTTTTTATGTACTGATGGGACCAGTCTGGATACTTTATGGTCCGTTGAGTTGAATCCTTCCATTCAGTTTTAATAAGGCTGATCATATCAGCCTATCAGTACATATGGGTCAATTTTTGATGGCCTGATGGACCAGTCTGGACAGTCCTTCGTCCATCCAGGCAGTACGGATGGCTGATTGTATCATCATATCAGTACGTATGGGTCATTTCTCATATACTGATGGGACCAGTCCGGACAGTCCATGGTCTGTTGAGTTAAATCCTTCCATTCAGTACGGATAAGGCTGATCATATAAGCCTATCAGTATGTACGGGTCTATTTTCATGGCCTGATGGACAAGTCTGGACAGTCCTTGGTCCTACCAGGCAGTACACATGGCTGATCGTATTAGCCTATCAATACGTATGGGTCATTTTTCATGTACTGATGGGACCAGTCTGGACAGTCCATCGTCCGTTAAGTTATATCCTTCCATTCAGTACGGTTAATGCTGATCATATCAGCCTATCAGTACGTATGGGTTGATTTTTCATTGCCGGATGGACCAGTCTGGATAGTCCTTGGTCCATCCAGGCAGTATGGATGGCTGATCGTATCAGTCATGAGTACGTATGGGTCATTTTTCATGTACTGATGGGACCAGTCTGGAAATTCCATGGTCCGTTGAGTTAAATTCTTCTATTCAGTATGGATATAGCTGATCTTATCAGTCTATCAGTACATGTGGGTTGATTTTTCATGGCCTGATGGACCACTCTTGACAGTCCTTTGTCCTTCAAGGCAGTGCGGATTGCTGATCATATTAGCCTATCAATACGTATGGGTCATTTTTCATGTACTGATGGGACCAGTCTGGACAGTCCATTGTCCGTTAAGTTATATCCTTCCTTTCAGTACGGTTAATGCTGATCATAACAGCCTTTCAGTATGTATGTGTCGATTTTTCATGGCCTGATGGACCAGTCTGGACAGTTCTTGGTCCATCCAGGCAGTACAGATGGCTGATCGTATCATCCTATCAGTATGTATGTTTCGTTTTTCAAGTACTGACGGGACCAGTCCGGTCAGTTCATGGTCTGTTGAGTTAAGTCCTTCCATTCAATACAGTTAAGGCTGGTCATATTAGCCTATCAGTACGTATGAGTCGATTTTTCATGGCATAATGGACCAGTCTGGACAGTCCTTTGTCCTTCAAGGCAGTACGGATGGCTGATCGTACCAACCTATCATTACGTATGGGTCATTTTTATTGTACTAATGGGACCAGTCTGGACTGTCCATGTTCCAATTGATTAAATCCTTCCATTTAGTACGGATAAGGCTGATCATATAATCCTATTAGTACGTATGGGTCGATTTTTTCATGGCTTGTTGGACCAGTCTGGGTAGAACTTCTTCCTTCAAGGAAGTACGGACGGCTGATCATTTCAGCCAGCCTATCAGTACGTATGGGTCATTTTTCAAGTACTGATGGGAACAGTCCGGACAGTCCATGGTCCATTGACTTAAATCCTTCCATTCAGTGCAGTTAAGGCATCAGCCTATCAGTACGTAAGAGTCAATTTTCATGGCTTGATGGATCAGTCTGGACAGTCATTGGTCCTGCCAGGAAGTACGAATTGCTGATCATATCAGCATATTAGTACGTATGAGTCATTTTTCATGTACTGATGGGACCAGTCTTGACAGTCCATGGTCCGTTGAGTTAAATCCTTCCATTCAGTTTGGATAAGGCCGATCATTTCAGCCTATCAGTACGTATGGGTCGATTTTTCAAGAGGTGATGAACAAGTCTCTAGAGTCCTTGGTCCTTCCAGGCAATACAGATGGCTGATCGTACCACCCTATCGGTACATATGGGTCATTCTTCATGTACTGTTTGGACCAGTCTGGTCAGTCCATAGTCCATTGAGTTAAATCCTTCCATTCAGTACGGTTAAGGCTGATCATATTTGCCAATCAGTACGTATGGGTCGATTTATAATGGCCTGGTGGACAGGCTGGACAGTACTTGGTCCATCCAGGCAGTACGGAAGGCTGATTGTATCAGCCTATCTGGCTGATTGTATCAGCCTATCTGTACATATGGGTCATTTTTCATGTACTGATGGGACCAATTTGGACAGTCCATGATCTGTTGAGTTAAATCTTTCCATTCAGTGCGGTTAAGGCTGACATATCAGCCTATCATTACATTTGAGTCGATTTTTCTTGGCTTATGGACCAGTCTTGACAGTCCTTGGTCCTTCCAAGCAGTATGAATGGCTGATCGTATCAGCCTATCAGTACGTATGGGTCATTTTTCATGTGCTGATGGGACCAGTCCGGACAGTCCATGGTCCGTTGAGTTAAATCCTTCTATTCAGTTTGGATAATGCTGATCATTTCAGACTATCAGTAAGTATGGGTCGATTTTTCATTGCCTGATGGACCAGTCTGGACAGTCCTTGGTCCTTCCAGGCAATACGGATGGCTGATCGTACCAGCTTATCAGTACATATGGGTCATTTTTCATGTACTGTTGTGACCAGTCTTGAAAGTCCGTCCCTGGGCCGTTGAGTTAAATCCTTCCATTCAGTACGGTTAAGGCTGATCATATCAACCTATCAATACGTATGGGTCGATTTTTCATGGCCTGATGGACCAGGCTGGACAGTATTTGGTCCATCCAGGCAGTACGGATGGCGGATCGTATCAGCCTATCAGTACGTATGGGTCATTTTTCATATACTGATGGGACCAGTTTGGAAAGTCCATGGTCCGTTGATTTAAATCCTTCTATTCAGTACGGTTAAGGCTAATCAGATCAGCCTATCAAGACGTATGAGTCGATTTTTCATGGCCTGATGGGCCAGTCGGTACAGTCTCTTGTCCTTCCAGGCAGTACAGATGGCTGATCGTATCATCCTATAAGTATGTATGTGTCATTTTTCATGTACTGTTGGGACCAGTCCGGACAGTCCATGGTCCATTGAGGTAAATCCTTCCATTCAGTAATGACGAAGTTTGTCTAAGTTTCTCTGTCTTCTCCCCTTCATGATTTCGACAGAGCCTGAAAATAATGATGAAGAAATAGATAATAACCTAACTTTTAACTGCCTGGACGAGCAATTCCAAAAAGACAATCAAAAGGGGCAGTTTTCCCCATAACTGTCACCGTAACTGCCCTTGGCAGTTCCTTCCCTTTTCTTCCTTTCTTTTAAAAATAACTCCTGAGCCTATGGGAGTTACCAGACGTCATGGGCCTTTCAAACCACCCCTGGACATGTAAAAAACAAGCCCAAAGTGATTGCCCATGCCCATGGTCCAACCACAGGATCCCACCGGCCCATCGGTACACATGGGTCGTCCACATGGTCGGTCACTGTCCGGACCCGGCCCAACTGTCCAAGACTTAAACACTCAGTCCAGCTGAGTTGAGCTGATCCCCAGCTGACCCAGCTGAGTGAGCTAGTAATTAAGCTAGTCTGACCTGACCAGTGAGTGTGGAGGTAAACACACTCTACTTGAGCTCCAACCTAGGTTCGACCAGCTGGTTGAGCTTCTTCCTTGCATCTCCTAGCTGTCATACACTGCGTCTAGCTAGTTTTCTTCATCTTATTCAATCCTTCTAAGTCCTTTGGTCCATTTCCAGACCTAGACTTAGTTTTCTCATGATCCATTCTGATCATTCACTTCATTACAACTTGTTCACGATCAATTCCCATGATCTGAACTAATCCGACCACAGCCTACACAGAATTCCACCGCGTCCATGGCAGGATGGGTCTTTCCATCCCACTCACCTTGGGCGTGCGCTTTGGAGTGCTCAAACCCTTCTACAAGTCCTTCTACTTGCCTCTGGTACCCATCACCAACCGATCTCCCCACCACACAATCCAACTCCTGATCGGAAATCAATCACCAACACACACAGCCCAGCTTTGGCTGATCTCTCTCTCTCTCTTTTTTCTTTCTCTCTGCCACGATTTGGGCAGAGCTTTCCTTAGGGAAAATTGTGTGAATTCTGGACCCCAAGGGTCTGTATTTATAGGGGAGAATCGACCATTACTGCCTGGGCGAAAATGTGTGACTCTGTGGCCGAATGGGTGCAACTTGCACCATTCACACCCTTTCGCCCTAACTGCCTCCAACCACCCATTTCTCTCTTATCATATTCGTACGAAGGCCCCATAGTCTTTTCCACTGCCTTGCTTCCTTGTCCAAGACCCCAAACTGGTCGGACCCCCCATGGCCAACCAGACCGGCCCCATAACCGCCCATGACCCGAGCCCCTTATCCAAGACCCGAACACTCCCCCAAGCTGAGGTGAGCTGGTTGCTAGCTGCCCCAGCTAAGTGAGCTAGTGGTCCAGCTACAGGAGCTGACCTAGGCTAGTGCGAGCTGCACTGAGATTAATCTAGCTGGTCGAGCTACTTCCATGCTTCGTCTGGCTGCCTTAGAACTCGCCCAACTCTTTTTTCCTTGTCTCCATCCGATTCTGGTTAAGTCTCAGCCTACTGATGCACTTAACCATCCATTCCAGCCAGATACGCTTGTCTTTAGGTCGTGTGACCTGACTGGTGCATCTCCTCAAACCATGGCTGTGCCCGAAGACCTTATCTAGAATCAGGGACATGACAAGTCTCCCCCACTTGGGATGGATTCGTCCTCGAATCCGACCCTAGACTTGCCTCCATTGAAAACTGATCATACCATTCTCGAAAGTCGGCCTTCATCCTTGCTTCTGTCTACCAAGTGACTTGTTCTTGTCGACTACAATCTAAAACAACTTTGACCATCTGTATGATCTTCCTTCTCATGGCTTTCTCCATCCTATCCACAATCCGAACCGGCCTTGTCTCCAAGGTGAGGTTCGTGCCTAGATCGGATGGAATCTCAGGAATAACAATGTCTTGATTTGAAAGATATTTCCTCAGTTGTGATACATGGAACACATTGTGAAATGCATCCATCTCTGTTGGTAGGTTCAGCTTGTAAGCCACTGCACCAACCCTCTCTATGATCCGGAATGGACCCAAGTATCTTGGATCCAACTTCCTTCGGCCAGACACCCTCTTCCAGCCCTTAAAGGTGATCATTCTTAGGTAGACCATGTCACCCACCTCAAACTCCACATGCTTCCTTCTTCTATCTGCATAGGACTTGTGGCGGTCATGTGCTTCCTTCATCTTGTCCTTTAAAAACTTGATCTTATCCGTGGTCTCTTCCACTATCTCAAGTTCTATCATGCTGCGCTCCCCAACTTGGGACCAGCATAATGGTGTCCTGCAAGGTCGCCCATACAAAGCCTCATATGGTAGATTCTGAAGTAACCCACTGGGTACTTGATGCTCAGCCTTGACGATTTGGCAAGTAGGACACTTAGCCACCCATTCGGCCACATCAGTCTTCATACGGTCCCAATGGTAATACCTATTGATGTCCTTGTACATCTTGTTCAGTCCAGGATGTACAAAGAACTTAGACTTATGAGACTGGCCTATAATCTCTTCCTTAAGTTCCCTTACATTAGGAACGCTGATCCTCCCATGGACCAAGATCGTACCATATTGTGCAACCTGGTACTCCGTCTTATCGTTCAGAGCAACCCTTCGGAGGTTCTCATCCAAGCTTTGTGCTTGTCTAATCCTGGAGAGAAGATCAGCCTGGTTCACTGCCTCCAAACCAAAAGGCTCGTCCTTGCTGGCCAATGAGTTCAGGTGCAATGTCTCGACCATCCCTTCCAACACCTCTGCCTCTCTTTCAGCTGAATCTTGGCTCTTCTCCGGCTCAAGGCATCGTCCACCAAGTTTGCTCTGCCTGAATGGTAAGCAATCTCAAGATCATAATCGGCCACAAACTCCATCCACCTTATTTGTCTCAAATTCAACTCAGGTTGTGTGAAAATGTACTTGAGACTTTTGGGGTCGGTTAAGATCTGAACCTTGGAACCGTACAAGTATGATCGCCATATCTTGAGGGCAAATACCACTGTGGCCATCTCCAGGTCGTGGGTTGGGTAGTTTCCCTCATGCTTCCACAATTGCCTAGAGGCATAAGCAATGACCTTACCGTGTTGGGTCAATACACATCCCAGTCCAGTGATGGATGCATCAGTGTATACCACATATGGTTGGTACTTATGGGTCAATTTTAATGGCCTCATGGGCTTGTCGGTACAGACATTGGTCCTTCCACGCTGTACGGATGGCTGAACTTATCATCCTATCAGTACGTATGGGTCATTTTTCATGTACTGTTGGGACCAGTACGGACAGTCCATGGTCCGTTGAGTTAAATCCTTCAATTCAGTACAGTTAAGGCTGATCATATCAGCCTATCAGTACGTATAAGTCAATTTTTCATGGCCTGATGGACCAGTCTGGACAGTTCTTTGTCCTTCCAGGCAGTATGGATGGCTGCTCGTACCAGCCTATCATTATGTATGGGTCATTTTTATGTACTAATGGGAGCAGTCTGGACAGTCCGTGGTCCATTGGATTAAATCCTTCCATTCAGTACGGCTAAGGCTGATCATATAAGCCTATCAGTACGTATGGGTCGATTTTTCATGGCATGTTGGACTAGTATTGTAAGACCCGAACCCGGCCGTCTAGGCCGCGGTCGATGCCTCACGTTGCTCGGTCCACACACTGACCGAACCTCTCAATTTTTCAACCTTTTCTTTTATAGATTGCCCTTAAGGTGAAGGTTTACTTAGCTCTTAGTTAAAGACTACCTTAGTCATTCTCTAGCTTAGATCCTTTCAACATATGCACAGCGGAATATTATCTACTTAACCATTGGACTAACTCGAATCTAATACTGGTCCGGTCGAATCACCTTAGCTAATGGTTAGTACACTCAACTACCAGCTAGCTCAAAGGTCGATCCTACCTAAACCAAGTCACACAAGTTACGAGGTTCCATTCCCTTAACCATTCTATCTAGATCTAAGCAAACAATTGCTAGATCTTACCTTTGCCACATCCACTGAGCTTGTTAGCTCATCGGTCCCAGCTGGCTTAGCTGTTTAGCTAGCTCATCCAGCTAGCTGAGCTGAATCACTTCACCTGAGGTTCCATCTCTTCCAGCTGATCGAGCTGCGAGGTAGCTTCGCCCAGCTCCCCGTCCACTCGTACATCTTCCTTATACCTGTATAAACCCTTCCCCTTGTTACTTAGTCATTCAGCCAACCATCCCCACAGACCAAGTACCTTTGGGAAGTCTTCAGCTACAAAAACAACCTCAACCAAACCTGCTCCAAAAATAAATTAAAATTCATGAAGACTCCTGATAATTCCCCACTAAGAGATTCCCACAATCAGAATCCAATGAATCGACCCAGACCATATAGATTCTGATCATGATCAGTCCATTCAGTCAAAATTGACATCATCAAATCAATTCCGAAAAACTAATTAAAATTCAGGATAATTCATGATAAATCACTACTAAGAGATTCCCGGTTTCCCCAAATTAGGCCTAGATCATATAGATCTCGGCCATGATCAGTCCGGCCAAGGGCCAAGGACTATGCTCCTGGACCGGCCAAGGCCTTGGTTTAGTGCCTCCATGTCTTAGGAGTATGCTCCCCTGGAGTCAAGTCCTCTCATGGACTAATAATGCCCATCAGATCCCAAGTCAATCAACCAACCACCCCACATGACTCAGAACTGATGAGTCTTCACACTTACCTAACCGGCCATGGGACCATGTCCCAATGGAACCGATTAATCTTGCTCTTACAACCGGTGCATCCTTTGATCAATCAGATCAGACACCTTGATCCATTATTTATGGATCAGGTCGTCTATCCTTGCCCATGATCAGATCACACACGGCCTTCCTTGTATAAACACACCGGCTCCTTATTTGTGGTCCATACCCACAAGTACTAGCCTGGCTCATCTCCTTTCCTTGCTGTTGGTTCCAAAAGAATTGAACCTTGCACTCCGCATGGTTCCCATTATACTAGGACTCTCATGTGACTCCTCAACAGGCCGGATCAATGGTTCACCCCATGATCAAACCCAACACAATCCATCATGGATCACTATCCAATGAATACCATCTAACTATCATCCCACATGGATGAGTTAGATCAGCCATGATCCGCCCCTTCTCTCAGGGTACTGGATCCTTAGTTTACAGCACAATATATGGTCTTCAATGGGCGTGCCATACCTGACCTTAACCACACCACAAGAGACAACAATATAACTAGAAAGTAACCATAAACATGTTACCTTATCAATGATGTTTGTAGATCTTGTGCCATCCCTTGTCAAGTGCGGCCTTGATCTTCCAGAGTACACCTCCATCAAGTCTTATCACATACCTGCAGTATTGATAAGATCCAATCAAGGGTCGCACCAAAGTTCCCATCCATTGCACTCCCATGAAACCAGTTTCTGCACTGCATCTACCTTCAAGGCTGTCTTGGCCTTTGAGAGTGGAGTCCGGTCTTCTCCCTTCTATCCTTACCATTTGCATGTGTTCCCAGGACACATAGGAATCCTAGTACGTGTCCATCCATGATCAAATACCACCCAAGGGTCGTGCATACTTCCCCCTTTGTTTCTCATGAAACTGCCTTTCTACACACATCTGCCTTCAAGGCTGTCTCAGCCATTGGAATTGAATTCCGGTCTTCCATCTTATCTCCAGGCTATTTTCGTGTGTTCTATAGATATAGAGTATTCCCATGGCGTGGCAAACAATAATCAAAACCCATCAGAGGGTCGTTCTCCACTCCCCTCTTGATGGCCCTCTAAACTGCCTCTTTGCTGCCTTCACACCACTCCTGGTCTTGGATGTTGAATCCGACCATCTCTATGTTTTTCTCTGATTTTCTTTGTGTTTAAGGGTGAAGAAGGAAGCCCTTTCGTGCCTTTGCGGACTTGCCTGCCTTATATATAAGAAGGGGTGGTTACTTCTTAACCATTGCAGCCCTTCGGTATCAATTCTGGCCATTGATTTAATCAATGGTCCAGATCACACCCATTCGACCATAACTGCCTCCCTTGCCATCCCTTGGTCAGTAACTGTACCCTGTCATATCCCCCTTGTGCCTAGACCCAATCCCCAGCCCCTGGACCGAGCATATGGACCACCTGATCCATTGCCCCAAAGGTCGGACCACACGGACCATCCACCTGACCCGACCACAGCCCGTACTGGTACAACTGCCCGAGACTTGAACACTCAGTCCAGCTGAGTTGAGATGACCCCAGAATTACCTAGCTGAGTGAGCTTGTCCATACATCTCAGGGAGCTGACACACTCTACTTGAGCTCCAACCGAGCTCCGTTCAGCTAGTTGAGATTCTTGCTTGCATCGCCTAGCTGATCATATCAGCCTACCAATATGTATGGGTCGATTTTTCATGGCCTGATGGACCAGGCTGGACAGTACTTGGTCCATCCAGGCAGTACGGATGGCTGATCGTATCAGCCTATCAGTACGTATGGGTCATTTTTCATGTACTGATGGGACCAGTCCGGACAGTCCATGGTCCGTTGAGTTAAATCCTTCCATTCAGTTTGGATAATGCTGATCATTTCAGCCTATCAGTACGTATGGGTCGATTTTTCATTGCCTGATGGACCAGTCTGGACAGTCCTTGGTCCTTCCAGGCAATACGGATGGCTGATCATACCAGCTTATCAGTACATATGGGTCATTTTCATGTACTGTTGTGACCAGTCTGGACAGTCCATGGTCCTTTGAGTTAAATCCTTCCATTCAGTACGGTTAAGGCTGATCATATCAACCTATCAATATGTATGGGTCGATTTTTCATGGCCTGATGGACATGGCTGGACAGTATTTGGTCCATCCAGGCAGTACGGATGGCTGATCGTATCAGCCTATCAGTACGTATGGGTCATTTTTCATGTACTGTTGTGACCAGTCTGGACAGTCCATGGTCCGTTGAGTTGAATCCTTCCATTCAGGACGGTTAAGGCTGATCATATCAGACTATCAATACGTATGGGTTGATTTTTCATGGCCTGATTGACCAGGCTGGACTGAACTTGGTCCATCCAGGCAGTACGGATGGCTGATCGTATCAGCCTATTAGTACGTATGGGTCATTTTTCATGTACTGACGGGACCATTTTGGATAGTCCATGGTCCGTTGAGTTGAATCCTTCCATTCAGTACGGTTAAGGCTGATCATATCAGACTATCAATACGTATGGGTTGATTTTTCATGGCCTGATGGACCAGGCTGGACTGAACTTGGTCCATCCAGGCAGTACGGATGGCTGATCGTATCAGCCTATCAGTACGTATGGGTCATTTTTCATGTACTGACGGGACCATTTTGGATAGTCAATGGTACGTTGAGTTAAATCCTTCCATTCAGTACTGTTAAGGCTGATCATATCAACCTATCAATATGTATGGGTCGATTTTTCATGGCCTGATGGACCAGGCTGGACAGTACTTGGTCCATCCAGGCAGTACGGATGGCTGATCGTATCAGCCTATCAGTACGTATGGGTTATTTTTCATGTACTGATGGGACCAGTCCGGACAGTCCATGGTCCGTTGAGTTAAATCCTTCCATTCAGTTTGGATAATGCTGATCATTTCAGCCTATCAGTACGTATGGGTCGATTTTTCATTGCCTGATGGACCAGTCTGGACAGTCCTTGGTCCTTCCAGGCAATACGGATGGCTGATCATACCACCTTATCAGTACATATGGGTCATTTTCATGTACTGTTGTGACCAGTCTGGACAGTCCATGGTCCTTTGAGTTAAATCCTTCCTATCAGTACGGTTAAGGCTGATCATATCAACCTATCAATATGTATGGGTCGATTTTTCAAGGCCTGATGGACATGGCTGGACAGTATTTGGTCCATCCAGGCAGTACGGATGGCTGATCGTATCAGCCTATCAGTACGTATGGGTCATTTTTCATGTACTGTTGTGACCAGTCTGGACAGTCCATGGTCCGTTGAGTTGAATCCTTCCATTCAGTACGGTTAAGGCTGATCATATCAAACTATCAATACGTATGGGTTGATTTTTCATGGCCTGATGGACCAGGCTGGACTGAACTTGGTCCATCCAGGCAGTACGGATGGCTGATCGTATCAGCCTATCAGTACGTATGGGTCATTTTTCATGTACTGACGGGACCATTTTGGATAGTCAATGGTACGTTGAGTTAAATCCTTCCATTCAGTACTGTTAAGGCTAATCAGATCAGCCAGCCTATCAGTACGTATGGGTCAATTTTTCATGGCCTGATGGGCCAGTCGGTACAGTCTTTGCTCCTTCCAGACAGTACGGATGGCTGAGCGTATCATCCTATCAGTACGTATGGGTCATTTTTCATGTACTGATGAGACCAGTCTTGATACTACATGGTCCGTTGAGTTAAATCCTTCAATTCAGTTTTGATAAGGCTGACCATATCAGCCTATCAGTACATATGGGTAAATTTTTGATGGCCTGATGGACCAGTCTTGGTCCATTCAGGCAGTACGGATGGCTGATTGTATCATCATATCAGTACGTATGGGTCATTTTTCAAGTACTGATGGGAACAGTTTGGACAGTCCATGGTACGTTGAGTTAAATCCTTCCATTCAGTACGGTTAAGGCTGATCATATCAGCCTATCAGTACTATGGGTCGATTTTTCATGGTCTGATGGGCCAGTCGGTACAGTCTTTGGTCCTTCCAGACAGTACGGATGGCTGATCGTATCATCCTATCAGTACGTATGGTTCATTTTTCATGTACTGATGGGACCAGTCCAGGCAGTTGATGGTCCGTTGAGTTAAGTCCTTCCATTCAGTACAGTTAATGCTGATCATATTACCATATCAGTACGTATGAGTCGATTTTTCATGGCATGATGGACCAGTCTGGACAGTCCTTTCTCCTTCAAGGCAGTACATATGGCTGATCGTACCAGCCTATCATTACGTATAGGTAATTTTTAGTGTACTAATGGGACCAGTCTGGACTGTCCATGTTCCATTGGATTAAATCCTTCCAGTTAGTACAGATAAGGCTGATGATATAAGCCTATTAGTACGTACATGTTGATTTTTCATGTCTTGTTGGACCAGTCTGGGTAGACCTTCGTCCTTCAAGGCAGTACGGATGGCTGATCGTATCAGCCAGCCTATCAGTACGTATGTGTCATTTTTCAAGTACTGCTGGGACCATTCCGGATAGTCCATGGTCCATTGAGTTAAATCCTTCCATTCACTGCGGTTAAGGCTGATCATATCAGCCTATCAGTACGTATGAGTCGATTTTCATAGCTTGATGGACCAGTCTGGAAAGTCCTTGGTTCTGCCAGGCAGTACGAATTGCTGATCGTATCAGCCTATCAGTACGTATGAGTCATTTTTCATGTACTGTTGGGACCAGTCTGGACAGTCCATGGTCCGTTGAGTTAAATCCTTCCATTCAGTTTGGATAAGGCCGATCATTTCAGCCTATTAGTACGTATTGGTCGATTTTCATGGCATGATGGACAAGTCTGGAGAGTCCTTGGTCCTTCCAGGCAATATGGATGGCTGATCGTACCAGCCTATCAGTACATATGGGTGATTATTCATGTACTGTTTGGACCAGTCTGGACAGTCCATGGTCCGTTGAGTTAAATCCTTTCATTCAGTACGGTTAAGCCTGATCATATCAGCCTATCAGTATGTATGGGTCGATTTATAATGGCCCAATGGACCAGGCTGGACAGTACTTGGTCCATCCAGGCAGTACGGATGGATGATCGTATCAGCCTATCTGTACATATGGGTCATTTTTCATGTACTGATGGGATCAGTCCGGACAGTCCATGAACTGTTGAGTTAAATCCTTCCATTCAGTGCGGTTAAGGCTGATCATATCAGCCTATCAGTACGTTTGAGTCAATTTTTCTTGGCTTATGGACCAGTCTGGACAGTCCTTGGTCCTTCCAGGCAGTATGAAAGGCTGATTGTATCAGCCTATCAGTACGTATGGATCATTTTTCATGTACTGATGGGACCAGTCTGGACAGTCCATGCTCTGTTGAGTTAAATCCTTCCATTCAGTTTGGATAATGCTGATCATTTCAGCCTATCAGTACGTATTGGTCGATTTTTCATTGCTTGATGGACCAGTCTGGAGAGTCCTTGGTCCTTCCAGGCAATACGGATGGCTGATCGTACCAGCTTATCAGTACATATGGGTCATTTTTCATGTACTGTTGTGACCAGTCCGGACAGTCCATGGTCCGTTGAGTTAAATCCTTCCATTCAATAAGGTTAATGTAAGACCCGATCCTGGCCAAAAGGACCCAACTAGGACCCGCGGCCTTATTTGTCTAATTATGTAACTTTTGTTCACTTTTAAGGTCCAATATTTCTCGAAGTCATTTTCCAATCATATGAGTTTCAACCGTTTCAATTCCTAATTCTATTCAAATAAGATAAATTGTATCATTATTAATATAAAACATGTGATCCAATACATAAATTCAGTGTCACAATAGGCTATCATAAGTTCATGTGTTCATACTAACTATACTATCCCAAAACCCACACATCCATCCACGGCTCAGGTCTTCATGGTTCCTTGGCCTTGACACGATCCTGGTCTGATCCTGAAAACCAACACACACCACAAGACATATGTATAAGTACAAACCGATACCCTAACAGTCATGTCTACATTGCATGGTTCGGTTCTCCTATACTATGCTCCATAACTATCCAATCAGTTCACAAGGCACACAACCTCCCTCAGGACATCCCCAAGGACATCCTGAACACATAATCAACACACGTCCTGACTGATCTTGAAAGTACCCAACCCGGCCGACTTGGCCGCGGTCGATGCCTCACGTTTCTCGGTCTACTTCCAGACCAAACCTCTCAAAAAATTTTGCCCTTTGTTTAAAACATTGTCCATAGGGGAGGGCTAAGTCAGATCTTAGCTCAAGACTACCTTACTCATGTACTAGCTTAGATAACCTCAACCCATACGCAGCGGAAAACAACTATCATCCATTTGTCTAAACCAATCTAACACTTGTCGGGTCGAATCATCTCAGCTAATGGTTAGTATACTCAACTACCCACTAGCTCCAAGGTCGGTTCTGAACCCAAACAAAGTCATACAAATCCAAGGTTCCATTACCCTAAACCATTCTATCTAGATCTAAGCAACATGGCTAGATCATACCTTTGCCACATCCACGGAGCTTGTTAGCTCTTTATCTTAGCTGACTTAGCTTGCTTATTCCTGCATAAACTCTTCCTTTGGGTACTTAGCCATTCAACCAACCATCCCCACAGACCAAGTAACCTTTGGGAAGTATTCAATAATAATTGGTAAGCATCTGGCTCATCTCAGCCTATGCATCATCCAATATCCTTACGCTGTGTAGGATATAATACCAAGTCCTCTCATATACTAATAACATAAATTCCTCTCATGGGCTAATCATACCAAGTCCTCTCTTGGACTAATCATACCAAGTCCTCTCATGGACTTATCATACCAAGTCCTCTCATCGGCTAATAATGCCCATCAGATCCTAAGTCAATCAACCAACCACCCAACATGACCCAGAACTGATGAATATTCACACTTATCAGACCGGCCAATGAACCATGTCCCAATGGACCCAATCAGTCTTGCTCTTACAACTGGTGCATCCTTTGATCACTCAGAGAAGACACCTCGCTTCCTTAACCAAGGATCAGTTCGTTCAGCCTTGCTCAAGATCGGATAACACACAGCCTTCCTTGCACAAATGCCCCCAGCACAATACTAGTGGTCTACACCACCTAGTATTGGCAGTACTCTCCTTCATGGCTCTCGGCCAATGCTTTGTACATATCTTACCAACAAAAGGTTGATAAATAACCTTCCTTATGATCAATATCATAAGTTACAAACATATCACAGAACACTAGCATATGATCAGATAACCTAACACAATGATCTTAATCTAATATACCCTCAGGTGCAATTTTGACATCAAGAAAATCTGCTCCAAAAATTAATTAAAATTAATGAAAACTCATGATAAATCCCAACTAATAGATATCCATGATCAGAATCCAACGAATCGACCCATACCATATGGATTCGGATCATGGTCGGTCAAACCGTTCCAGCCATGATACGCTTGTATTTAGGTCGTGTGACCTGACTGGTGCATCTCCTCGAACCATGGCTGTTCCTGAAGGACTTATATAGAATCAGGGACATGAAAAGTCTCCCCCACTTGAGATGGATTCGTCCATTGAAAACTTACCATACCATTCTCGAAAGTCGGCCTTCATCCTTGCTTTTGTCTCCCAAGTGACTTGTTCTTGTCCACTGCAATCCAAAACAACTTTGACCATCTGTATGATCTTCCTTCTCATGGCTTTCTCCATCCTATCCATAATCCGAACCGGCCTTGTATCCAAGGTGAGGTTCGTGCCTAGATCGGATGGAATCTCAGGAATAACAATGTCTTGATTTGAAAGATATTTCCTCAGTTGTGATACATGGAACACATTGTGAAATGCATCCATCTCTGTTGGTAGGTTCAGCTTGTAAGCCACTGCACCAACCCTCTCTATGATCCAGAATGGACCCAAGTATCTTGGATCCAACTTCCTCGGGCCAGACACCCTCTTCCAGCCCTTAAAGGTGATCATCTTTAGGTAGAACATGTCACCCACCTCAAACTCCACATGTTTCCTTCTTCTATCTGCATAGGACTTGTGGCTGTCCTGTGCTTCCTTCATCTTGTCCTTTAAAAACTTGATCTTGTCCGTGGTCTCTTCCACAATCTCAGGTTCTATCATGCTGCGCTCCCCAACTTGGGTCCAGCATAATGGTGTCCTGCAAGGTCACCCATACAAAGACTCATATGGCGACATCCCAATGCTAGTGTAATATCTGTTGTTGTAAGCAAACTCCACCAAAAGCAGATGTCTTTCCCAGGACACTCCCCAGTCCAAGACACATGCCCTCAACATTTCCTCCATCGTCTGGATGGTTCTCTCTGACTGACCATCCGTTTGTGGATGATAGGATGTACTCATGTTCACTCTTGTTTCCAAGGCCTTTTGGAAAGCCTTCCATAAGTAAAAAGCGCACCGAGGATCTCTATCTGAAACAATACTGGCCTGCACTCCATGCAGGTGTACTATCTCGTCCATGTAGGTCTGCACCAAGGGCTCCACACCATCAGTCTTCTTGATTGGTATGAAAGTCCGTGATGATATGATCCCACTTCCAGGATGTACAAAGAACTTAGATTTATGAGACTGGCCTATAATCTCCTCCTTAAGTTCCCTTACATTAGGAACGCTGATCCTCCCATGGACCAAGATCGTACCATATTGTGAAACCTGGTACTCCGTCTTATCATTCAGAGCAACCCTTCGGAGGTTCTCATCCAAGCTTTGTGCTTGTCTAATCCTGGAGAGAAAATCAGCCTGGTTCACTGCCTCCAGACCCAAAGGCTCGTCCTTGCTGGCCAATGTGTTCAGGTGCAATGTCCGGACAATCCCTTCCAACACCGCTGCCTCTCTTTCAGCTGAAAACTTGGCCCTTCTCCGGCTCAAGGCATCGGCCACCAAGTTTGCTCTGCCTTAATGGTAAGCAATCTCAAGATCATAATCGGCCACAAACTCCATCCACCTTATTTGTCTCAAATTCAACTCTGGTTGTGTGAAAATGTACTTGAGACTTTTGTGGTCGGTCAAGATCTGAACCTTGGCACCATAAAAGTATGATCGCCATATCTTGAGGGCAAATACCACTGCGGCCATCTCCATGTCGTGGGTTGGGTAGTTTCCCTCATGCTTCCGCAATTGCCTAGAGGCATAAGCAATGACCTTACAGTGTTGGGTCAATACACATCCCAGTCCAGTGATGGATGCATCAGTGTATACAACTTATGGTTGGTCAGCCTCTGGCAGCACTAGGATAGGTGCAATAGTCAGCATATCCTTCAAGGCAGAGAAACACTTCTAACATTCTTCAGGCCATACAAACTTCATATCCTTCCCAGTTAGTTGTGTCATGGGTTGAGCCAAGCTGGCAAACCCTTTGACAAACTTCCTATAGTATCCGGCCAGCCCTAAGAAACTCCTAACCTCTGTTGCACTCTTAGGTCGTAGCCATCCCTGTATGGCCTTGATCTTCTCAGGGTCAACTGAGACTCCCTGATCAGACACAATGTGTCCAAGGAATCCAACACTCCTTTGCCAAAAACTGCACTTGCTCAACTTGGAAAAGAGTTGTTGTTCCCTCAACCGTCCCAGCACAGCCCTTAGATGTTTTTCATGGTCTTCCTTGCTCTTGGAATATACTAATATGTCATCTATAAAGATGATTAATAATTCATCCAAGAAATCCCGAAAGATACCATTCGTCATCTTCATGAAGGCTGCTGGTGCATTGATCAATCTAAAAGGAAGATGGTATTTCTTCTAGAAGATTGGACGTAAATGAGTTGATTCATTGCATAATCCCTCATGCATGAATTTTGGTCATAAAATGAGGACAAGTGTAAGGACATGTGTTATGAGTTCACACCCACTTCTTTGGCTATAAATAGGACCCTTAGGATCAGTTTTAGAAGTTTAGAAACCCCTGAGATTTCTCTCTCAGTAGTTCTTGTTGTTCTTTCTTGAGAGAGAAAGTGACCCAAAACCGATAATTTTTATAAGTGTGTGAGATGAGTGTAGGAGGCTCTTTCCGTGTTGTTATCCTAGCTTTAGGAGACCCTGTAGTATTCTAGGAGAGGCGGTAAGGTTTTAGATTTAGAGTTTTAGGTTCCTTACCCTCTTAGTTGTTTTAGCCTCTTTTGATCGGTTTTGGTGTAACCCTTAGGTCGTGAGCTTTTGGGAGCTGTTTGCGGTTTGTGAAGACCTAGGTGGGTGTGTGTGTTTGTGGTCTGGGAGTGTTCAGGATGGATAGTTAGGGCTCCGTGGTAGGGATCCCGGGGCGTGTAGCATGAGACTCTATCGTTTGAGTGTTTTGTTTTTGTTTGACTCTAGGATCGAGTCTAGGATTGAGTCTAGTTAGTGTATCAGGTTGACTTTGGTCTCGAGGAGAGACTTGGGGAATTAGAGTCTTTTGTTTGTTGCATTGCATTGCATTAGTTGTTGTTGCATTGCATTGCATTAGTTGTTGTTGCACGTCTATTTTCCCGTATTGATTGTTTGTTTGATTGATTGCTTGTTTGATTGATTGCTTGTTGTTTATTTTGGGAATGGGCTGAAGGGGGTAGTTGTTGTTGTTGTTTATTCTTGGGAACTCACTGAGTAATTCTATGATTACTCATCCCCTCTTCTACTATGCAGGTAACCTTAGTGGTACAAGCGTTTGCAGGGTGCGGAGGACGAGGCCAGGCGTAGTTTTCCAGTGTTGTTTGCAAAGACAAGATGTTTATATTTTCTCTCATTATTTTCCATGGGTACCCGTTTGACTCTTTTTTTTATGATGTACTCTGAGGACTTTAGTCGAGTTCCCGACTTGTAAAATAAATAAAAATTATGCTGTTTTATTATAATCCCCGTAGAACGTTGATAATGAGTTTAGTCCAAACTTAACACAACTCTTGACCAAAGTACGGGTTGGCCAACCTTAGGCTGAGGTCGAGAGGGACGGGTTTCGTGGTTGGACTGGTCAAGGCTTTGAATTCGTTGAAGCTTTGGCTGGACTGGCTGCGGTGCTCGCAAACCTTGTGACACTTCCGGGACGTTCCAGGTTAGTCCGGCCTAGGACGGTCCGGGGGTGTTACAAATGGTGGTATCAGAGCATGGTTGTGAAGCCGTGCTTTTGTTTGCGAGTTTTCAAATGTTTTATCGAGTCAAAAGGAGTCACAAACAACATCAATAGGGAACTGGCACGCCCTCTGCTTAGGATTAGGTATGTTAGTGTAGTCCTTGGGAAATTAGGATCTTACCCTTATTTTGCGTTGCAGTTTCTGGTGTTAGTGGTCGACAGGGTGGAGGTAGGCCGAGGATAAGGAATGTGGTACAGTTACGAAGAGTTGGGCAAGCGTTTGGAGCAGCTGGTTATGATGGGTCAAGTGAATCGAGCTCATCCAGCGAATCAGAGTCTGATTCCAACTTCGAAGAAGAGAATGTGGTCGAGAGCACCAAGAGTTCGCATGAAACTGGGTCATCCGAGTTTGAGGAAGCTGAGGTACTTGAAGAGATTGAAGAAGAATCTGATCATTTGGAACGTATGGACTTTTTCGAAGGCATGGAAGCCATTCCGCAAGCTTCATCCGACTCATTCAACTTCCAGTACGGCTATGGCAATGAGTTGTGGGAGGCAATGGAGATCAGCTCTTCCGATGTGGAGATCATTGAACCACCACTGCTGGAAATAATCGAGATCTCCTCAGACAGAACAATGGGCATCAACATTGTCGACATCAGTTCTCGAGAGTCCAGTCTGTGGATCCCAATGCCAGTTTGGAGTTCAACCTTTTCATTTGGAGAATCCTTTGATCTCAGTTTGGAGAGTGTTGGGCAGACATCTGATCCATACTATGAGTTTCATTATTCGCCACTGCCAACTGAGTCACCACCAGATAACCAAGGAGTCGGGGCAGAAGCAGATGGAGTGGACATGGGAGTTCAACAAGAGACCGGTGGAGCAGTTCAGATGATGGAAGGTACTCAGAATGGAATGATCGGAGCGAGTGGAGAACCGTCACAAAATGTTGTGCCAATGCATGCCTCAAACGATGCCCCAATACCGGAAGATTGTGTCATGTGTGGGATGGATGATCACCGCGGTCAAGAATGTAGGAGAGTCAGGAGTCAGCCAGACTTGAGCTACTTTGCGATATGCACTCTGTGTACAGGAAATGGACACCTTGCTGTGGATTGCCCAAGGTCCAACGTAACCAGAGCCGTACCCATCTCCATCGTTCCTCCTTCCATCCCTGCTCGATCAGCTTCATCCGCAACGGGAGGACCAAACCATAGAAACCGTAACCTTTCTAGGAACCCTCGTCGTTGAGCTCGTTGGAGCTAAGGTAAGTGGGTGCTAATCCTTCTCTTTGCGTGTTGTGACTGTTGTTTTGTTTTGTTGTTGTGTTGCGTGAGCAACCGTTTTTTGGGGTTGTTGTGGATTGTATGTTCGGGTAGCTAGTGTAGTGAGTTTGTAAACCTTGTTAGGTTGTGGTAGCTAAGCCTTGCTTTAGGATTCTAGTTGTAGTAGAGAGAGTGAACCCTAGAGTTTAGGAAGACGACCCTTATTTATAGCCATGAATGTGATGTGATCAAATGGTGGTGTCGGAGGACATGAACCATGACACGATGTATTACGGAAGACTTGTGCACAGATAGAAGAAACCGAAGACCAACGGCGATCGTGGTCAAGATCAGTGGATTCAGAGACGTAATTGGCGGAAGTCAATGGTGTAGTTCAAGGTTCAGAGTCATCCGTGGAGTTTATACTTTAAAACATCATTGAGTGTTATTGCGAAAGGTGTTGTCGTGGGAGTCAGAGGCATTGGTAGTATTTGTTTTTGGAAGCTTGAGAAGCCTCAGAAGCGTCAGTAGGTGCAAAGGATAGTATTGCAAATGGTGGTAGATATGGGAGTAGAAGACCTGAAGAGTGTCAGTGTAGTAAAGAATGGTGGAGTCTCGAAGGAGTATGTGGTTGATTTGGAAAGAAGTGCCAGAGCGTTTGTCAAGATGATGTCAAGAAGAAGATCAAGTCTGGAGGACTCTTCACTAAATCCAAGAATTATGGAGCCAAGGAGAGAATGATGTAAAGAAGATAATGGAAGAAGTTCGAGGGAGGTTTGGTGTTGCTCTTATGGTGCAGACTAAGTTATTTCCAAGGAGGGGAGACATTGAGTGGAGACTGCAAAGGAGAAGCATGTAACTTAGCCGCACGTTATTGAAGATGTAGGATGGACGAATGGGATAGCATAAGCTAACCGGTAGTAGTACGGAATCGTACTAGCAAGAATTGGTGCACAAGAGGAAGCTGGTGAAGCAGAAGAGTGAGCAAACGCAAGGAAGGAGCTAGGATCAATGAAGGAAAGACCGGCAAATAGAAGACATTTGCGAAGTGAGAATCAGAGAAAAGGGAGAAGAGATGGAAGAAGGCTAAAACAAATGCAAGAAGAGTTGGAATTCAAAGCAGCATAAGGTGGAAGTAAATGGTGGTAACATAAATGGAAGCAGTAAGAGCTAGTGAAAGTAGATGGCGATATTGGTAGCAATACCAAGTGGAGGTAGAAGAATTCTAATACTAGAAGATAATTTCAAGATAAGAGAAAGCACAAATGGTGGTATCCATAGTGAAAGGAAGAGTCAGAAGCTAGAAGCAGGTAATGGCATCAGCGAAGGTGGGCCGAGGAATAGATCAAGGAAGCTGAATGAAGCAAGTAAACCGGAAGTATGCAAGGAAGAATCAAGGAAGGAAAGGAAGGAAGACATAGTGGAAGGCAAAGGCATGAAGCAGTTAGGAACAAGCTGAAGAAAATTCAAAAGGTGGTAGCAGAAGATAGAAGTGCCTTGTGAATTCGGGGACGAATTCATTTAAGGAGGGGATAATGTAATACCCCTGGTATAGGGTATCAAGCCAACAAAAGTCAACGGACGCGGATCAAGCCAACCAAGTGTGGAGAAGATATAAGAAGATGAATGAAGGTCCAGACGAAGTATTTTGAAGAATGGTCGAGTAGAAACAAGAGTTGGTCAAGGAGTCAGAACCGAAGACTCAAAACGGACAAGGCCGAGCATGGTAAAATTTTGAAGTGAGCAAATCAAGTGGGACTTGATCCCAATCATCCTTAAGGGATAAAAGAAGACTTTTGGTCGATTCAGAATGGATTCGGAGCGAGCCAAAGTGAAGATAATCAATAGAGGTTCTAGAGATGTTCTAAGCTAAGGTGTGGCATCGGGTGAAGACTGAAGAAGACTATTTTGATTCCAGGAGCATGGGGATTAATCTAGGATCAACCTAGGAACCTTATTAAGGTATTTGAATACCTTCCGCTGAGTTTGGTCAAGGCAAACCAAGATGTTACTAAGATGGTTCGGAGGAAGGCAGTTTTGACCGATATGGTCAAAATGGGCTAGCCAAGAGCTAAGGAAGCCAAATCAAGATGTAAAAACTTGGTCAAGGAGTTCAAATTAATGTTTTTTGCAATTCCTCAAATTCTGGAAGTGTTCAACTCAGAAGTAAAAAGTCAACCAAAGTCAAAGGAGAGAGAATGAACCCCATTGGTCCACATAAGCTATCCGGTCAACCAATTGGAGCATGCTACCTGGAGGGGAACAAATTCCTTCAATCCTGTACATGGTGTGTAATAAATCAAGAGAATATTTGGTGAAGAAATGAAGGGCAAAAGACATCTAATGAGCTAGAAGACATGAAGATACCATTTGTTCCCAAAATGGACTACAAATGCTAATGGAGCTAAGGGCTGAAGGAAGGCTTTACCACATTAAAACCACGACATCTAAGCTTCATTTAGGACCCAAGAGAAGTGCTGGATTGGGCTGGATCTCAAGGACAACATGCTACAAGATTGAAGACCCAAAGGTGTTAAATTAAGCCTTTTTGGTGGTTTAGTTAATGAAGAGGAAGGGTAATGGAAACATGTCAGCCACGAAACCAAACATGCATTGGTTCTTCTACTACACCAGGAGACCTACTGGAGCTAGGGAGACAATGCTGGTAAGTAGATTTGGTATGTGTTGTGTGTTAAGGCCATTTGGAGGCTAAAACTTTGAGTGGTGGCAAAGCGACTTGGAGAGCAACTTTGGAGCTGAGATTTCGTGCACTGAATGAGGTCTGGAAGGTGTAAGGACATGTGTTATGAGTTCACACCCACTTATTTGGTCATAAAATTAGGATAAGTGTAAGGACATGTGTTATGAGTTCACACCCACTTATTTGGCTATAAATAGGACCCTTAGGATCTGTTTTAGAAGTTTAGAAACCCCTGAGCTTTCTCTCTTAGTCGTTCTTGTTGTTCTTTCTTGAGAGAGAAAGTGACCCAAAACTGATAATTTTTATAAGTGTGTGAGGTGAGTGTAGGAGGCTCTTTCCGTGTTGTTGTCCTAGCTTTAGGAGACCCTGTAATGTTCTAGGAGAGGTGGTAAGGTTTTAGATTTAGAGTTTTAGGTTCCTTACCCTCTTAGTTGTTTTAGCCTCTTTTGATTGGTTTTGGTGTAACCCTTAGGTCGTGAGCTTTTGGGAGCGGTTTGCGGTTTGTGAAGACCTAGGTGGGTTTCGTGTGTGTGTGTTTGTGGTCTGGGAGTTTTCAAGATGGAGAGTTAGGGCTCCGTGGTAGGGATCCCGGGGCGTGTAGCATGAGACTCCGTCCTTTGAGTGTTTTGTTTTTTTTTGAGTCTAGGATCGACTCTAGGATCGAGTCTAGGATTGAGTCTAGGATTGAGTCTAGTTAGTGTATCGGGTTGTCTTTGGTCTCGGGGAGAGACTTGGGGAATTAGAGTCTTTTGTTTGTTGCATTGCATTGCATTAGTTGTTGTTGCACGTCTATTTTCCCGTATTGATTGTTTGTTTGATTGACTGCCTGTTGTTTTTTTTGGGCATGCCCTGAAGGGGGTAGTTGTTGTTGTTGTTTATTATTGGGAACTCACTGAGTAATTATATGATTACTTATCCCCTCTTCTACTATGCAGGTAACCTTATGGGTACGGGCGTTTGCGGGGTGCAGAGGACGAGGCCAGGCTTAGTTTTCCAGTGTTGTTTGCAAGGACAAGATGTTTATATTTTCTCTCGCTTTGATTTTCATGGGTACCCGTTTGACTCGTTTTTTTTATGCTGTACTCTTTGGACTTTAGTCGAGTTCCCGACTTGTAAAATAAATAAAAATTATGTTGTTTTATTAAAATCCCTGTAGAACGCTGATAATGAGTTTAGTCCGAACTTAACACAACTCTTGACCAAAGTACAGGTTGGCCAACCTTAGGCTGAGGACGAGAAGGGCGGGTTTCGTGGTCGGACTGGTCAAGGCTTTGAATTTGTTGAAGCTTTGGCTGGACTGGCTGCGGTGCTCGCCAACCTTGTGACACTTCCGGGACGTTCCGGGTTAGTCAGGCCTACGACGGTCCGGGAGTGTTACAATCACCCTCCAAAAAGTGAACTGTTATGTCCTTCTGCTAATCCTCTGGGCAACGAGTTCAGTTGAAATTGCGGACCAGCCTGCTCCTCAACTCATCAGCCTCCAATGGTTCAACACTTCCAGCAAAGTGCTTGGTGCCCATCTTGGCTATATGCTCCAGTAGCTTCAGATAATCCATTCTCCTAACTGCCCTAGGTGGTGGATCAATCTCAACCACCTCGGCCACCTGTTCCATACGCCTACCAGCTAAGGGAACAACTGTTGGAATGGTTCCAGCACCCACAGACGAGTTCACCAATGGTGTGAACACTTGGGTCAAAGCTACCATCTGGCTTCCCATAGCCTTCATAGCTTCCAGCACATCCTTCATGGATTGCTCAGTAGCTGGATTGACTAACCCAGTTGTCTCATCGCCAGCAGTGTCTCCACGCCCATCCTGGCGTCCAGCATGTGAGGACTCACCCTCATCCTCTAGATCCCTTTGCTTCTGTACATCATCTCCATCAGCCGGTCCTAGATCCTGTTCCAGCTGATGTCCAGCTCCATCCACACGAACCTCGGTCGGATTGAGCTGAGCAAGTGGCTGTCCGGTTTCCACATTAGCCCCATCCATTTGGATAGGCAATACCGTGGTTGGGTTAGACCCATCCGCCTACAGTTTTCTGGACACACCATTTGCTTCCTTTCGCTTTCGAGAAGTCTTAGACTTTTTTGTTCCCTTGGGATTCGAATCAAACACTCAATGTTAGTCCCACCAACATTTATATAAGCAACACACACAATCCCTAAGGCCAACAACTCAATCAATCAGACCTTACCATGAGACCCAGCCGGATGTGTGGTGATTCCCCATAACCCAAAACAATCCTAGAATCAACTCCCCTCTAATACCAACTTGTAAGACCCGATCCTGGCCCAAAGGAACCAACTAGGACCCGCGGACTTACTTGTCTAATTATGTAACTTTTGTTCACTTTTAAAGTCCAATATTTCTCTAAATCATTTTTGATCATATGAGGTTCAACCATTTCAATTCCTAAGTCTATTCAGATAAGAGAAATTGTATCTTTGTTAATATAAAACATGTGATCCAATACATAGATTCAGTTGCACAATAGGCTATCATAAGTTCATGTGTTCATACTAACTATACTATCCCACAACCCACACATCCATCCACGGCTCAGGTCTTCATGGTTCCTTGGCCTTGCCATGATCCTGGTCTGATCCTGAAAACCAACACACACCACAAGACATATGTATAAGTACGATCCGATACCCTAACAGTCATGTCTACATTGCATGGTTCGGTTCTCCTATACTATGTTCCATAACTATCCAATCAGTTCACAAGGGACAAATCCTCCCTCAGGACATCCCCCATGACATCCTGAACACATAATCAACACACGGCCTGACTGATCTAATGTTGTCTAACCCATTGACCACACCGAACCACAACCGACCATGGCTGAATCCAAAATCTGACCTATTCAAATAAATCCCCCAAAACTAATTAAAATTCATGAAAATTCCTGATAAATCCCAACTAGGAAGAATCCATAATCAAATTCCAAAGAACAGGCCTTGATCCTATAGATCTCGGCCAAAATCAGCCAAATCGGCCATAACTAACAATCTACAAACCAATTAGATAAAACCAAATAAAAATCATGATAAATCCCCACTAAGAGGAATCCATGGTTGGAATTCAAAGAATCCAACCGGAGCCTATAGAATCCAACCAAGATCAGTTCGGCCGAGGACCAAGGACTATGTTCCTGGAACGGCCAATGCCTTGGTCCAGTAACACCGAGTCTGAACATCACTCACATACAGAATAGAGAAGAATAGAGATTTTTCAGTAAGTAATGAGAAGAGGTGGGTCTGGAACCACCAACCCGACAACAGCCTACACGGAATTCCACCGCAGCCATGGCAGGATGGGTCTGTCCATCCCACTCACCTTGGGCGTGCGCTCTGGAGTGATCAAACCCTTCTCCAAGTCCTTATCCTTGCCTATGGTACCCATCATCAATCAATTTCCCCACTACACAAGCCAACTTCTGATCGGAAATCAATTACCAACACACACAACCAAGCTTTGGCCGATCTCTCTCTCTCTTTCTTTCACTCTGTCATGATTTGGGCAGAGCTTTCCTTAGGGAAAATTGTGTGAATTCTGGACCCCAAGGGCCTGTATTTGTAGGGGAGAATCGACCATTTACTGCCTGGTCGAACATGTGTGACTTGGTGGCCGAATGGGTGCAACTTGCACCATTTCACCCTTTCGCCCTAACTACCTGCAACCACCCATGTCTCTCTTATCCTGTTCCAACTAAGGCCCCATAGTCTTTTCCACTGCCTTGCCCGAACACTCCCCCAAGCTGAGGTGAGCTGGTTGCTAGCTGCCCCACCTAAGTTAGCTAGTGGTCCAGCTACTGGAGCTGACCTAGGCTAGTGTGAGCTGCAGTGAGCTTGATCTAACTGGTCGAGCTACTTACATGCTTCGTCCGTCTGCCTTAGAACTCGTCTCCATCCGATTCTGGTTAAGTCTCAGCCTACTGATGCACTTAACCACCGTTTCAGCCATGATACGCTTGTCCTTAGGTCGTGTGACCTGACTGGTGCATCTCCTAGCACCATAGCTGTCCCCGAAGGCCTTATCTAGAATCAGAGACATGACTAGTCTCCCCCACTTGAGATGGATTCGTCCTCGAATCCGACCCTAGACTTGCCTCCATTGAAAACTGACCATACCATTCTCGAAAGTCGGCCTTCATCCTTGCTTCTGTCTCCCAAGTGACTTGTTCTTGTCCACTGCAATCCCAAACAAATTTGACCATTTGTATGGTCTTCCTTCTCATGGCTTTCTCCATCCTATCCACAATCTGAACCATCCTTGTCTCCAAGGTGAGGTTTGTGCCTAGATCGGATGGAATCTCAGGAATAACAATGTCTTGATTTGAAAGACATTTCCTCACCTGTGATACATGGAACACATTGTGAAATTCATCCATCTCTGTTAGTTTGTTAATCTTGTAAGCCACTGCACCAACCCTCTCTATGACCCGAAATGGACCCAAGTATCTTGGATCCAACTTCCTCCGGCCAGACACCCTCTTCCGGCCCTTAAAGGTGATCATCTTTAGGTAGACCATGTCACCCACCTCAAACTCCACATGCTTCCTTCTTCTATCTGCATACGTATCAGCCTATCAGTACATATAGGTCATTTTTCATGTACTGATGGGACCAGTCCGGACAGTCCATGGTACGTTGAGTTAAATCTTTCCATTTAGTTCGGATAAGTTTGATCATTTCAGCCTATCAGTATGTATGGGTCAATTTTTCATGGCCTGATGGACCAGTCTGGACAGTCCTTGGTCCTTCCAGGCAGTACGGTTAAGGCTGAACATATCAGACTATCAGTACGTATGGGTCTATTTTTCATGGCCTGATGGACCAGTCTGGACAGTCCTTGGTCCATCCAGGCAGTACGGATGGCTTATCGTATCAGCCTATCTATACGTATGGGTTATTTTCATGTACTAATGGGACCAGTCTGGACAGTCCATGGTTTGTTGAATTAAATCCTTCCATTCAGTAAGGATAAGGCTGATCATATAAGCCTATCAGTACATATGGGTTTATTTTTCATGGCCTGTTGGACCAGTCTTGGCAGACCTTGGTCCTTCAAGGCAGTACGGATGGCTGATCGTATCAGCCGATCAGTACGTATGGGTCATTTTTCAAGTACTTATCGGACCAGTCCGGACAGTCCATGGTCCGTTGAGTTAAATCATTCCATTCAATACGGTTAAGGCTTATCATATCAGCCTATCAGTACGTATGGGTCGATTTTTCATGGCCTGATGGACCAGTCTGGACAGTCCTTGGTCCTTCAAGGCAGTACGGATGGGTGATCGTTTCAGCCTATCAGTACGTATGGGTCATTTTTTATGTACTGATGGGACCAGTCTTGACAAAACATGGTCCGTTGAATTAAATCCTTCTATTCAGTACGGATAAGGCTTATCATATAAGCCTCTCAGTACGTATGGGTCGATTTTTCATGGCCTGATGGACCAGTAGGGACAGTCCTTGGTCCATCCAGGCAGTACGGATGGCTTATCGTATCAATCTATCAGTACGTATGGGTCATTTTTCATGTACTAATGGGACCAGTCTGAACAGTCCATGGTATGTTGAATTAACTCCTTCAATTCAGTACTGATAAGGCTAATCAGATAAGCCTATCAGTACGTATGGGTCAATTTTTCATGGCCTGTTGGACCAGGCTGGGCAGACCTTGGTCCTTCAAGGCAGTACGGATGGGTGATCATATCAGCCTATCAGTACGTATGGGTATTTTTCAAGTACTGATGGGACCAGTTCGGATAGTCCATGGTCCGTTGAGTTATATCCTTCCATTCAGTACGGTTAAGGCTGATCATATCAGCCCATCAGTACGTATGGGTCAATTTTTGATGGCCAGATGGACCAATATGGACAGTCCTTGGTCCATCCATGCAGTAAAGATGGCTGATCGTATTAGCCTATCAGTACGTATGGGTCATTTTTATGTAATGATGGGAACAGTCTGGACAAGATATGGTCCGTTGAGTTAAATCCTTCCATTCAGTACGGATAAGGCCAATCATATAAGCCAATCAGTACGTATGGGTTGATTTTTCATGGCCTGGTGGACCAGTTTGGACAGTCCTTGGTCCATCCAGGCAGTACGGATGGCTGATAGTATCATCATAACAGTACGTATAGGTCATTTTTCATGTATTGATGGGACAAGTCTGGACAGTCCATGGTCCGTTGAGTTAAATCCTTCATTTCAGTACGGTTAAGGCTACTCATATCAGCCTATCAGTACGTATGGGCCGATTTTCATGGCCAAATGGACCAGTCTGGACAAACATAGGTCCATCTAGACAGTACAGATGTCAAATTGTATGATCATATTATCACGTATGAGTCATTTTTCATGTACTGATGGGACCAGTCCGGAAAGTCCATGGTCCGTTGAGTTATATCCTTCCATTCAGTACGCTTAAAGCTGATCATATCAGCTTATCAGTTCGTATATGGGTCGATTTTTCATGGCCTGATGGACCAGTCTGGGCAGAACTTGGTCCTTCAAGGCAGTACGGATGGGTGATCGTATCGGCCTATCAGTACGTATGGGTCATTTTTCATGTACTAATGGGACCAGTCTGTACAGTCCATGGTATGTTGAATTAAATCCTTCCATTCAATACTGATAAGGCTGATCATATAAGCCTATCAGTACGTATGGGTCAATTTTTCATGGCCTGTTGGACCAGTCTCAGCAGACCTTGGTTCTTCAAGGCAGTACGGATGGGTGATCATATCAGCCTATCAGCACGTATGGGTCATTTTTCAAGTACTGATGGGACCAGTCCGGACAGTCCATGGTCCGTTGAGTTATATCTTTCCATTCAGTACGGTTAAGGCTGATCATATCAGCCCATCAGTACGTATGGGTCAATTTTTAATGGCCTGATGGACCAGTCTGGACAGTCCTTGGTCCATCCATGCAATAAAGATGGCTGATCGTATCAGCCTATCAGTACGTATGGGACATTTTTTATGTAATGATGGGATCAGTCCGGACAAGACATGGTCCGTTGAATTAAATCCTTCTATTCAGTACGGATAAGGCCAATCATATAAGCCAATCAGTACGTACGGGTTGATTTTTCCTTGCATGATGGACCAGTTTGGACAGTCCTTGGTCCATCCTGGCAGTACGGATGGCTGATAGTATCATCATAACAGTACGTATGGGTCACTTTTCATGTACTGATGGGACCAGTCTGGACAGTCGTTGGTCCTTCCAGGCAGTACGGATGGCTGATCGTATCAGCATATCAGTACCTATGGGTCATTTTTCATGTACTGTTGGGACCAGTCCGAACAGTCTATGGTCCATTGAGTTAAATCCTTCCATTCAGTACCGTTAAGGCTTATCATATCAGCCTATCAGTAAGTATGAGTCAATTTTTAATGGCCTGATGGACCAGTCTGGACAGTCCTTTGTCTTTCCAGGCAGGACGGTTGGCTGATCGTATCAGCCTATCAGCACGTATGAGTCATTTTTCATGTACTAATGGGACCAATCCGGAAAGTCCATGGTCCGTTGAGTTATATCCTTCCATTCAGTACGGTTAAGGCTGATCATATCAGCCTATCAGTACGTATGGGTCGATTTTTCATGGTCTGATGGACCAGTCTGGACAATCCTTTGTCCATCCAGACAGTACAGATGGCTGATCGTATCAGCCTATCAGTACGCATGGGTCATTTTTCATGTACTGATGGGACCAGTTTGGACTGTCCATGGTCCGTTGAGTTAAATCCTTCCATTCAGTACAGTTAAGCCTAATCATATCAGCCTATCAGTACGTATGGGTCGATTTTTCATGGCATCATGGACGAGTCTGGACAGTCATTGGTCAATCCAGGCAGTACGGATGTCTAATCGTATAATAATATTATCACGTATGATTCATTTTTCATGTACTGATGGGACCAGTCCGGAAAGTCCATGGTTCATTGAGTTATATACTTCCATTCAGTACGGTTAAAGTTGATCATATCAGCCTATCAGTACGTATTGGTCGATTTTTCATGGCCTGATGGAGCAGTCTGGGCAGACCTTGGTCCTTCAAGGCAGTACGGATGGGTGATTGTATCAGCCTATCCGTACGTATGGGTCATTTTTTTATGTACTGATGGGACCAGTCTGGACAAGACATGGTCCGTTGAATTAAATCCTTCCATTCAGTACAGATAAGGCTGATCATATAAGCCTCCCAGTACGTATGGGTCGATTTTTCATGGACTGATAGACCAGTATGGACAGTCCTTGGTCCATCCAGGCAGTACGGATGGCTTATCGTATCAATCTATCAGTACGTATGGGTCATTTTTCATGTACTAATGGGACCAGTCTGGACAGTCCATGGTATGTTGAATTAAATCCTTCCATTCAATACTGATAAGGCTGATCATCTAAGCCTATCAGTACGTATGGGTCAATTTTTCATGGCCTGTTGGACAAGTCTGGGCAAACCTTGGTCCTTCAAGGCAGTACGGATGGGTGATCAAATCAGCCTACCAGTACGTATGGGTGATCATATCAGCCTATAAGTACGTATGGGTCATTTTTCAAGTACTGATGGGACCAGTTTGGATAGTCCATGGTCCGTTGAGTTCCATTCAGTACGGTTAAGGCTGATCATATCAGCTTATCAGTACGTATGAGTCAATTTTTCATTGTTTGATGGACAAGTCTGGACAGTCCTTGGTCCTTCCAGGCAGTATGAATGGCTGATCGTATCAGCCTATCAGTACGTATGGGTCATTTTCATGTACTGAAGGGACCAGTCCGGACAGTCCATGGTCCGTTGAGTTAAATCCTTCCATTCAGTTTGGATAAGGCTGATCATTTCAGCCTATCAGTACGTATGGATCGATATTTCATGGCTTGATGGACCAGTCTGGACAGTCCTTGGTCCTTCCAGGCAGTACGGACGGATGAACGTACCAGCCTATCAGCATGTATGGGTCATTTTTCATATACTGGTTGGACCAGTCCGGACAGTCCATGGTTCGTTGAGTTAAATCCTTCCATTCAGTACGGTGAAGGCATATCATATCAGCCTATCAGTACGTATGGGTCAACTTTTCATGGCATGTTGGACCAGTCTGGGAAGACCTTGATCCTTCAAGGCAGTACGGATGGGTGATCGTATCAGCCTATCAGTACGTATGGGTCATTTTCCAAGTACTGATGGGACCAGTCCGGACAGTCTATGGTCCGTTGAGTTAAATCCTTCCATTCAGTACGGTTAAGGCTGATCATATCAGCCTATCAGTACGTATGAGTCGATTTTTAATGGCCTGATGGACTAGTCTAGACAGTTCTTGGTCCTTCCAGGAAGTACGGATGGCTGATCGCATCAGCCTATCAGTATGTATGGGTCATTTTTCATGTATTGATGGGACCAGTGCGGACATTCCATGGTCGTTGAGTTAAATCCTTCTATTGATTACGGTTAAGGCTGATCATATCAGCCTATCAGTACGTATGGGTCGATTTTTCATGGCCTGATGGACCAGTCTGGACAGTCCTTTGTCCATCCATGCAGTACGGATGGTTGATCGTATCAGCCTATCAGTACGTATGGGTTATTTTTAATGTACTAATGGTACCAGTCTGGACAGTTCATGGTCCATTGAGTTATATCTTTCCATTCAGTATAGTTAAAGCTGATCATATCTGCATATCAGTACATATGAGTCGATTTTTCATGGCATGATGGACCAGTCTGGATAGTCCTTGGTCCTTCTAGGCAGTACGGATGAATGATCGTATCAGCCTATCAGTACGTATATGTCACTTTTCATGTACTAATGGGACCAGTCCAAACAGTCCACGATCCGTTGAGTTAAATCCTTTCATTTAGTTTGGATAAGGCTATTCATACCAGCCTATCAGTATGTATGGGTCGATTTTTCATGGCCTGATGGACCAGTCTGGCCAGTCCTTGGTTCATCCAGGCAGTACGGATGTCTGATCGTATCAGCTTATCAGTACGTATGGGTCATTTTTAATGTACTAATGGGACCAGTATGGACAGTCCACGGTCCGTTGACTTAAATCCTTACATTTAGTACGAATAAGGCTGATCATATCAGCCTATCAGTACGTATGGGTCGATTTTTCATGGCCTGTTGAACCAGTTATGACAGTCCTTGGTCCTTCCAGGCAGTACGGATGGCTGATCGTATCAGCCTACCAGTACGTAAGGGTCATTTTTCATGTACTGATGGGATCAGTTTGGACTTTCCATGGTCGTTGAGTTAAATCCTTCCATTCAGTTTGGATAAGTCTGATCATTTCAGCCTATCAGTATGTATGGGTCAATTTTTCATGGGCTGATGGACCAGTCTGGACAGTCATTGGTCAATCAAGGCAGTACGGATGGCTAATCGTAGGATCATATCAGCACGTATGAGTCAATTTTCATGTACTGATGGGACCAGTTCGGACAGTCCATTGTCCATTGAGTCATATCCTTCCATTCATTTCAGTTAAGGCTGATCATATCAGCCTATCAGTACGCATGGGTCAATTTTTCATTGCCTGATGGATCAGTCTGGACAGTCCTTGGTCCATCCAGGCAGTACAGATGGCTGACCGTATCAGCCTATCAGTATGTATGGGTCATTATTAATGTACTAATGGGACCAGTCTGTACAGTCCATGGTCCGTTGAATTAAATCGATCCATTCAGTACTGATAAGGCTGAACATATAGGCCTATCAGTAAGTATGGGTCGATTTTTCATGGCATGTTGGACCAGTCTGGGAAGACCTTGATCCTTCAAGGCAGTACGGATGGGTGATCGTATCAGCCTATCAGTACGTATGGGTCATTTTCCAAGTACTGATGGGACCAGTCTGGACAGTCCATGGTCCGTTGAGTTAAATCCTTCCATTCAGTACGGTTAAGGCTGATCATATCAGCCTATCAGTACGTATGAGTCGATTTTTAATGGCCTGATGGACTAGTCTAGACAGTTCTTGGTCCTTCCAGGAAGTACGGATTGCTGATCGTATCCGCCTATCAGTATGTATGGTTCATTTTTCATGTATTGATGGGACCAGTGCGGACATTCCATGGTCGTTGAGTTAAATCCTTCCACTCATTACGGTTAAGGCTGATCAAATCAGCCTATCAGTACGTATTGGTCGATTTTTCATGGCCTGATGGACCAGTCTGGATAGTCCTTGGTCCTTCTAGGCAGTACGGATGAATGATCGTATCAGCCTATCAGTACGTATATGTCACTTTTCATGTACTAATGGGACCAGTCCAAACAGTCCACGATCCGTTGAGTTAAATCCTTTCATTTAGTTTGGATAAGGCTATTCATATCAGCCTATCAGTATGTATGGGTCGATTTTTCATGGCCTGATGGACCAATCTGGCCAGTCCTTGGTTCATCCAGGCAGTACGGATGTCTGATCGTATCAGCTTATCAGTACGTATGGGTCATTTTTAATGTACTAATGGGACCAGTATGGACAGTCCATGGTCCGTTGACTTAAATCCTTCCATTCAGTACGAATAAGGCTGATCATATCAGCCTATCAGTACGTATGGGTCGATTTTTCATGGCCTGTTGAACCAGTTATGACAGTCCTTGGTCCTTCCAGGCAGTACGGATGGCTGATCGTATCAGCCTATCAGTACGTAAGGGTCATTTTTCATGTACTGATGGGATCAGTTTGGACTTTCCATGGTCGTTGAGTTAAATCCTTCCATTCAGTTTGGATAAGTCTGATCATTTCAGCCTATCAGTATGTATGGGTCAATTTTTCATGGGCTGATGGACCAGTCTGGACAGTCATTGGTCAATCAAGGCAGTACGGATGGCTAATCGTAGGATCATATCAGCACGTATGAGTCAATTTTCATGTACTGATGGGACCAGTTCGGACAGTCCATTGTCCATTGAGTCATATCCTTCCATTCATTTCAGTTAAGGCTGATCATATCAGCCTATCAGTACGCATGGGTCGATTTTTCATGGCCTGATGGACCAGTCTGGACAGTCCTTGGTCCTTCCAGGCAGTATGGATGGCTGACCGTATCAGCCTATCAGTATGTATGGGTCATTTTTAATGTACTAATGGGACCAGTCTGTACAGTCCATGGTCCGTTGAATAAAATCGATCCATTCAGTACTGATAAGGCTGAACATATAGGCCTATCAGTAAGTATGGGTCGATTTTTCATGGCCTGTTCTACCAGTCTAGGCAGACCTTGGTCCTTCAAGGCAGTACGGATGGGTGATCGTATCAGCCTATCAGTATGAATGGGTCATTTTCCAAGTACTGATGGGACCAGTCCGGACATTCCATGGTCCGTTGAGTTAAATCCTTCCATTCAGTATGGTTAAGGCTGATCATATCAGCCTATCAGTACGTATGAGTCGATTTTTAATGGCCTTATGGTCTAGTCTAGGCGGTCCTTGGTCCTTCCAGGCAGTACGGATGGCTGATCGTATCAGCCTATCAGTATGCATGGGTCATTTTTCATGTATTTATGGGACCAATCCGGATATTCCATGGTCGTTGAGTTAAATCCTTCCATTCAGTACGGTTAAGTCTGATCATATCAGCCTATCAGTACGTATGAATCGATTTTTCATGGCCTGATAGACCAGTCTGGACAGTCCTTGGTCCATCCAGGCAGTACGGATGGCTGATCGTATCAGCCTATCAGTACGTATGGGTTATTTTTAATGTACTAATGGGACCAGTCTGGACAGGTCATGGTCCATTGAGTTATATCCTTCCATTCAGTATAGTTAAAGCTGATCATATCCGCATATCAGTACGTATGAGGATTTTTCATGGCATGATGGACCAGTCTGGATAGTCCTTGGTCCTTCTAGGCAGTACGGATGACTGATCGTATCAGCCTATCAGTACGTATATGTCACTTTTCATGTACTAATTGGACCAGTATGGACAGTCCATGGTCCGTTGACTTAAATCCTTCCATTCAGTACGAATAAGGCTGATCATATCAGCCTATCAGTACGTATGGGTCGATTTTTCATGGCCTGTTGAACCAGTCTGGGCAGACCTTACTCCTTCAAGGCAGTACAGATGGGTGATCGTATCAGCCTATCAGTACGTATGTGTCATTTTTCAAGTACTGATGGGACCAGTCTGGACAGTCCATGGTTCGTTGTGTTAAATCCTTCCATTCAGTATGATTAAGGCTGATTATATCAGCCTATCAGTACGTATGAGTCGATTCTCAATGGGCTGATGGACCAGTCATGACAGTCCTTGGTCCTTCCAGGCAGTACGGATGGCTGATCGTATCAGCCTATCAGTACGCATGGGTCATTTTTCATGTACTGATGGGACCTGTTTGGACTGTCCATGGTCGTTGAGTTAAATGCTTCCATTCAGTTTGGATAAGGATGGTCATTTCAGTCTATCAGTATGTATGGGTCAATATTTCATGGCCTGATGACCAGTCTGGACAGTCATTGGTCAATCCAGGCAGTACGGATGGCTAATCGTATCATCATATCAGAACATATGAGTCATTTTCATGTAGTGATGGAACCAGTCCGCACAGTCCATGGTCCATTGAGTTATATCCTTCCATTCATTTCAGTTAAGGTTGATCATATCAGCCTATCAGAACGTATGGGTCAATTTTTCATTGCCTGATGGACCAGTCTGGAAAGTCCTTGGTCCATCCAGGCAGTACAGATGGTTGATCGTATCAGCCTATCAGTACGTATATGTCACTTTTCATGTGCTAATGGGACCAGTCTGTAGAGTCCATGGTCTGTTGAATTAAATCCTTCCATTCAGTACTGATAAAGCTGATCATATCAGCCTATCAGTACGTATGGGTCGATTTTTCATGGCCCGATGGACCAGTCTGGACAGTCCTTGGTCCATCCAGGCAGTACGGATGTCTGATCGTATCAGCCTATCAGTACGTATGGGTCATTTTTAATGTACTAATGGGACCAGTATGGACAGTCCTGGTCTGTTGACTTAAATCCTTCCATTCAGTACGAATAAGGTTGATCATATAAGCCTATCAGTACATATGGGTCGATTTTTCATGGCCTGTTGAACCAGTCTGGGCAGACCTTTTTCCTTCAAGGCACTACGGATGGGTGATCGTATCAGACTATCAGTACGTATGGGTTATTTTTCAAGTACTGATGGGACCAGTCCGGACAGTCCATGGTTCATTGTGTTAAATCATTCCAATCAGTACGATTAAGGCTGATTATATCAGCCTTTCAGTACGTATGAGTTGATTTTTAATGGCCTTTTGGACCAGTCATGACCGTCCTTGGTCCTTCCAGGCAGTACGGATGGCTGATCGTATCAGCCTATCAGTACGCATGGGTCATTTTTCATGTACTGATGGGACCAGTTTGGACTGTCCATGGTCGTTGAGTTTTTCATGGCCTGATGGACCAGTCTGGACAGTCATTGGTCATTTCAGCCTATCAGTATGTATGGGTCAATATTTCATGGCCTGATGGACCAGTCTGGACAGTCATTGGTCAATCCAGGCAGTACGGATAGCTAATCGTAGGATCATATCAGCACGTCTGGGTCATTTTTCAGACAGTCCATGGTCCATTGAGTTATATCCTTCCATTCATTTCAGTTGAGGCTGATCATAGCAGCCTATCAGTACATATGGGTCGATTTTTCATTCCCTGATGGATCAGCCTGGACAGTCCTTGGTCCATCCAGGCAGTACAGATGGCTGATCGTATCAGCCTATCAGTACTTATGGGTCAGTTTTAATGTACTAATGGGACCAGTCTGTACAGTCCATGGTCCGTTGAATTCAAACCATCCATTCAGAACTGATAAGGCTGATCATATAGGCCTATCAGTATGTATGGGTTGATTTTTCATTGCCTGTTGGACAAGTCTGGGCAGACCTTTGTCCTTCAAGGCAGTACGGATGGCTGATCATATCAGCCTATCAGTACGTATGAGTCATTTTCCAAGTACTGATGGGACAAGTCTGGACAGTCCATGGTCCGTTGAGTTAAATCCTTCCATTCAGTACGATTAAGGCTGATCATATCAGCCTATCAGTACGTATGAGTCGGTTTTAAATGGCCTGATGGACTAGTTCTGACAGTCGTTGATCCTTCCAGGCAGTACGGATGGCTGATCGTATCAGCCTATCAGTATGTTTGTGTCATTTTTCATGTATGGATGGGACATGTCTTCACATTCCATGGTCGTTGAGTTATATCCTTCCATTCAGTTTGGATAAGGCTAATCATTTCAGCATATCAGTATGTATGGGTTGACTTTTCATGGCCTGATGGACCAGTTTGGACAGTCCTTGGTCCTTCCATGCAGTACGGGTGGCTGATCGTACCAGCATATAAGTACGTATGGGTCATTTTTCATGTACTGTTGGGACCAGTCCGGACAGTCCATGGTCCGTTGAGTAAAATCCTTCCATTCAGTACGGTTAAGGCTGATCATATCAGCCTATTAATATGTATGGGTCAAACTTTCATGGCCTGATGGACTATTCTGGACACTCCTTGGTCCATCCAGGCAGTACAGATGGCTGATCGTATCAGCCTACCAGTACGTATGCGTCATTTTTCATGTACTGATGGGACCAGTTTGGACTGTCCATGGTCCGTTGAGTTAAATCCTTTCATTCATTACGGTTAAGGCTAATCATATCAGCCTATCAGTACTTATGGGTCAATATTGCATGGCCTGATGGACCAGTCTGGACAGTCATTGGTCAATCCAGGCAGTACGGATGGCTAATCGTATCATCATATCAGAGCATATGAGTCATTTTCATGTAGTGATGGGACCAGTCCGGACAGTCCATGGTCCATTAAGTTATATCCTTCCATTCAGTACAGTTAAGGCTGATCATATCAGCCTATCAGTACGTCTGGGTCGATTTTTTATGGGCTGATGAACTAGTCTGGACAGTCCTTGGTGTATCCAGGCAGTACGGATGTCTCATTGTATCAGCCTATCAGTACATATGGGTCATTTTTCATGTACTAATGGGACCAGTCCGGACAGTCCATGGTCTGTTGAGTTAAATCCTTCCATTCAGTTTGGATAAGGCTAATCATTTCACCCTATCAGTATGTATGGGTATATTTTTCATGGCCTGATGGACCAGTCTGGACAGTCCTTAGTCCATCCAGGCAGTACAAATGGCTAATCGTATCATCATATCAGCACGTATGAGTCATTTTTCATGTACTGATGGTACCAGTCCAGACAGTCCATGGTCCGTTGAGTTAAATCCTTCCATTCAGTACGGTTAAGGCTGATCATATCAGCCTATCAGTACGTATGAGTCAATTTTTAATGGTCTGATGGGCTAGTTTGGACCGTCCTTGGTCCTTCCAGACAGTACGGATGGCTTATCGTATCAGCCTATCAGTATATATGGGTCATTTTTCATGTATTGATGGGACCAGTCCGGACATTCCACGGTCGTTGAGTTAAATACTTCCATTCAGTACGGTTAAGGCTGATCATATCAGCCTATTAGTACGTATGGGTCGATTTTTAATGGCCTGATGGACCAGTCTGGACAGTCCTTTGTCCATCCAGGCAGTACGGATGGCTGATCGTATCAGCCTATCAGTACGTATGGGTTATTTTTAATGTACTAATGGGACCAGTCTGTACAGTCCATGTTCCGTTGAATTAAATCCATCCATTCAGAAATGATAAGGCTGATCATATAGGCCTATCAGTAAGTATGGGCCGATTTTTCATGGAATGTTGGACCAGTCTGGGCAGACCTTGATCCTTCAAGGCAGTACGGATGGGTGATCGTATCAGCCTATCAGTATGTATGGGTCATTTTCCAAGTACTGATGGGACCATTCCAGACAGTCCATGGTCCGTTGAGTTAAATCCTTCCATTCAGTACGGTTAAGGCTGATCATATCAGCCAATCAGTACGTATGAGTCGATTTTTAATGGCCTTATGGACTAGTCTAGAAAGTCCTTGGTCCTTCCAGGCAGTACGGATGGCTGATCGTATCAGCCTAACAGTATGTATGGGTCATTTTTCATGTTTTTATGGGACCAATCCGGACATTCCATGGTCGTTGAGTTAAATCCTTCCATTCAGTACGGTTAAGGCTGATTATATCAGCCTATCAGTACGTATGGGTCAATTTTTCATGGCCTGATGGACCAGTCTGGACAGTCCTTGGTCCATCCAGGCAGTACGGATGGCTGATCGTATCAACCTATCAGTATGTATGGGGTATTTTTAATGTACTAATGGGACCAGTCTGGACAGGTCATGGTCCATTGAGTTATATCCTTCCATTCAGTATAGTTAAAGCTGATCATATCCGCATATCAGTACGTATGAGGATTTTTCATGGCATGATGGACCAGTCTGGATAGTCCTTGGTCCTTCTAGGCAGTACGGATGACTGATCGTATCAGCCTATCAGTACGTATATGTCACTTTTCATGTACTAATTGGACCAGTCTGGACAGTCCATGGTCCGTTGACTTAAATTCTTCCATTCAGTATGAATAAGGCTGATCATATCAACCTATCAGTACGTATGGGTTGATTTTTCATGGCATGTTGAACCAGTCTGGGCAGACCTTACTCCTTCAAGGCAGTACAGATGGGAGATCGTATCAGCCTATCAGTACGTATGTGTCATTTTTCAAGTACTGATGGGACCAGTCTGGACAGTCCATGGTTCGTTGTGTTAAATCCTTCCATTCAGTACGATTAAGGCTGATTATATCAGCCTATCAGTACGTATGAGTCGATTCTCAATGGCCTGATGGACCAGTCATGACAGTCCTTGGTCCTTCCAGGCAGTACGGATGGCTGATCGTATCAGCCTATCAGTACGCATGGGTCATTTTTCATGTACTGATGGGACCTGTTTGGACTGTCCATGGTCGTTGAGTTAAATCCTTCCATTCAGTTTGGATAAGGATGGCCATTTCAGTCTATCAGTATGTATGGGTCAATTTTTCATGGCCTTATGTACCAGTCTGGACCGTCATTGGTCAATCCAAGCAGTACGGATGGCAAATCGTAGGATCATATCAGCACGTATGAGTCATTTTTCATGTACTGATGGGACCAGTCCGCACAGTCCATGGTCCATTGAGTTATATCCTTCCATTCATTTCAGTTAAGGTTGATCATATCAGCCTATCAGAACGTAAGGGTCGATTTTTCATTGCCTGATGGACCAGTCTGGAAAGTCCTTGGTCCATCCAGGCAGTACAGATGGTTGATCGTATCAGTCTATCAGTATGTATATGTCACTTTTCATGTGCTAATGGGACCAGTGTGTACAGTCCACAGTCCGTTGAATTAAATCCTTCCATTCAGTACGAATAAGGCTGATCATATCAGCCTATCAGTACATATGGGTCGATTTTTCATGGCCTGTTGAACCAGTCTGGGCAGACCTTTGTCCTTCAATGCACTACGGATGGGTGATCGTATCAGACTATCATGATGTATTGGTTATTTTTCAAGTACTGATGGGACCAGTCCGGACAGTCCATGGTTCGTTCTGTTAAATCATTCCAATCAGTACGATTAAGGCTGATTATATCAGCCTTTCAGTACGTATGAGTTGATTTTTAATGGCCTGTTGGACCAGTCATGACCGTCCTTGGTCCTTCAAGGCAGTACGGATGGCTGATCGTATCAGCCTATCAGTATGCATGGGTCATTTTTCATGTACTTATGGGACCAGTTTGGACTGTCCATGGTCGTTGAGTTTTTCATGGCCTGATGGACCAGTCTGGACAGTCATTGGTCATTTCAGCCTATCAGTATGTATGGGTCAATTTTTCATGGCCTGATGGACCAGTCTGGACAGTCATTGGTCAATCCAGGCAGTACGGATGGCTAATCGTAGGATCATATCAGCACGTATTGGTCATTTTTCATGTACGGATGGGACTAGTCCAGACAGTCCATGGTCCATGGTGTTATATCCTTCCATTCATTTCAGTTGAGGCTGATCATAGCAGCCTATCAGTACGTATGGGTCGATTTTTCATTCCCTGATGGATCAGCCTAGACAGTCCTTGGTCCATCCAGGCAGTACAGATGGCTGATCGTATCAGCCTATCAGTACTTATGGGTCATTTTTAATGTATTAATGGGACCAGTCTGTACAGTCCATGGTCCGTTGAATTAAATCCATCCATTCAGAACTTATAAGGCTGATCATATAGGCATATCAGTATGTATGGGTTGATTTTTCATTGCCTGTTGGACAAGTCTGGGCAGAACTTTTTCCTTCAAGGCAGTACGGATGGCTGATCGTATCAGCCTATCAGTACGTATGGGTCATTTTCCAAGTACTGATGGGACCAGTCTGGACAGTCCATGGTCCGTTGAGTTAAATCCTTCCATTCAGTACGATTAAAGCTGATCATATCAGCCTATCAGTACGTATGAGTCGATTTTAAATGGCCTGATGGACTAGTTCTGACCGTCCTAGATCCTTCTAGGCAGTACGGATGGCTGATCGTATCAGCCTATCAGTATGTTTGGGTCATTTTTCATGTATTGATGGGACATGTCTTGACATTCCATGGTCGTTGAGTTAAATCCTTCCATTCAGTTTGGATAAGGCTGATCATTTCAGCATATCAGTACGTATGGGTCGACTTTTCATGGCCTGATGGACCAGTTTGGACAGTCCTTGGTCCTTCCATGCAGTACGGGTGGCTGATCGTACCAGCATATAAGTACGTATGGGTCATTTTTCATGTACTGTTGGGACCAGTCCGGACAGTCCATGGTCTGTTGAGTTAAATCCTTCCATTCAGTACGGTTAAGGCTGATCATATCAGCCTATTAATATGTATGGTTCAAACTTTCATGGGCTGATGGACTATTCTGGACACTCCTTGGTCCATCCAGGCAGTACAGATGGCTGATCGTATCAGCCTACCAGTACGTATGCGTCATTTATCATGTACTGATGGGACCAGTTTGGACTGTCCATGGTCCGTTGAGTTAAATCCTTCCATTCATTACGGTTAAGGCTAATCATATCAGCCTATCAGTACTTATGGGTCAATATTTCATGGCCTGATGGACCAGTCTGGACAGTCATTGGTCAATCCAGGCAATACGGATGGTTAATCATATCATCATATCAGAACATATGAGTCATTTTCATGTAGTGATGGGACCAGTCCGGACAGTCCATTGTCCATTAAGTTATATCATTCCATTCAGTACAGTTAAGGCTGATCATATCAGCCTATCAGTACGTCTGGGTCGATTTTTCATGGGCTGATGGACCAGTCTGGACAGTCCTTGGTGTATCCAGGCAGTACGGATGTCTGATTGTATCAGCCTATCAGTACATATGGGTCATTTTTCATGTACTAATGGGGCAAGTCTGGACAGTCCATGGTCTGTTGAGTTAAATCCTTCCATTCAGTTTGGATAAGGCTAACCATTTCACCCTATCAGTATGTATGGGTATATTTTTCATGGCCTGATGGACCAGTCTGGACAATCCTTGGTCCATCCAGGCAGTACAAATGGCTAATCGTATCATCATATCAGCATGTATGAGTCATTTTTCATGTACTGATGGGACCAGTCCAGACAGTCCATGGTCCATTGAGTTATATCCTTCCATTCAGTACGGTTAAGGCTGATCATATCAGCCTATTAATACGTATGGGTCGATTTTTCATGGCCTGATGGACCAGTCTGGACAGTCCTTGGTCCATCCAGGTAGTACGGATGGTTGATCGTATCAGCCTATCAGTACGTATGGGTCAATTTTAATGTACTAATGGGACCAGTCTGGACAGTCCATGGTCTGTTGAATTAAATCCTTCCATTCAGTATGGATAAGGCTGATCATATAAGCCTATCAGTGCGTATGGGTCGATTTTTCATGGCCTGTTGCTTGGAAGTAATAGACGGAATGGACGATGGATGCAATGCAAGATCTTTGTATGGTCGACCTGGACAAAAGAAGTAACATGGACCAGAGAGTTGCTTAGGTTGAAAGAAACGTGCAGCACTCTCTTAGGGGTTAGTATTACTCCTTGGTGGTCATTCAAAACAGGTGAGTATATGCGGTGTTCATGTTGGTCTAAGGGAGACGCTACATGGCTAGTACATGAGTGGGCTTCTGATCAGATGGATCCGCTTGGACTTTGTGTAAGCCAAAGTAGGATTCCTTCAGATTAAGTGAATGGAATGGTCAATTCCAAGAGGAATTGGAAAGACGATGTTAAGTACCTTAGTATGATGAGGTTTGAGGTATACTATAAACACTTTTGTGAATTGTAGGGATTGTTCATAAAAGTGTGATGCTTTGGAGAATGGTATGGGACGTTTTCCAAATGTGTGATCAAACCGAAAATCCTATTCATCTAAGTACTTAATGTACGGTGGTGTGGAAACACACATACTTTTCGATACTGGAGCTACACAAAGTTTTGTGAGTTCAGGGATGCTCGAAAAGGGGTTGTTCCAGTTGGGAACAGGGAATTGTCCTGGGGTAGTGAACGCGGCCGGTAGGCAAGTTATGAGTTCACTAGGGGTGATTAAGGACATTCCAGTGGTGATCCAAGACAGGGTCATGCCTGTGGATCTTGTGGTAGTTCCAGTTGGGAACGGGGCATTGTCCTAGGGTAGTGAACGCGGCCGGTGGGCAAGTTATGAGTTCACTAGGGGTGATTCAGGACATTCCAGTGGTGATCGAAGACAGGGTCATGCCTGTGGATCTTGTGGTAGTTCCAGTTGTGAACGGGGCATTGTCCTGGGGTAGTGAACGTGGCCGATGGGCAAGTTACGAGTTCACTAGGGGAATTCAGGACATCCCAGTGGTGATCCAAGACAGGGTCATTGTAACACCCCTGGACCGTCCTAGGCCAGACTAACCCGAACGACCCGGAAGTGCAACAAGAATAGCTTGTCGGAGCGGATCGACCAAGAGTCCGAACGAATTCGATCCCTCGACCAACCCATACCGGGGAGCTATGTCCTCAAAGACCATGGCCTAAGGCTTCACAACCCGTACCACGGTCGTCGAGTTGTGTCGACCCGGACTACGTCTATATCATTCAGCACAACAACAACGAATATAAAATATTCATTTTAATTATAGTAGATGGAAAGCGTTCAAAATATATTACAAAGGTTCAGAGTTTGTGCGCACGGACTAATGCCAAAAGAAAAGGAAAATAATTATACATTCGGAAGCTAGTCCTTGAATATGCTACAGCCACTTGAAATCTACACCGGTGTCCTAACGTTCCGCGTCCCTCTAAGCTTCCCACCTACTGGTTACCTGCATAGTAGGAGAGGGGGTGAGTAATCAAGATTACTCAGTGAGTTCCGAATATAAACAACAACTACCCTCCCCAGCCCATGCTTAACAACAAGCACACAATACGCATAATTAACAATGCGTTAACAATCAACACACACAATCACGCAAACATGCAATTATACACAAATGCAATGCAACTACTAAATGCAATGCAACAATTCTCCTTCCGGAGACCTAACAACAAACAATGCAGCCTAGACTCAATCCTAGACTCGCGCATAAACATTACACATGTGCACTAGGGACGGAGCCAACTGCTACTCCCCGGGATCCCCTTTTACTCATTGGAGAAGCCCTGCCCCCTCCCACACACCCGATCATAAACACACTAGTCACATGATCGGAAACACCAGGAATTGGTTCACTCCAAATCTCACCCGGGCCGCAGCGTTCCGCAGCGCTTCGTCCATGGGCGCGACCCACTTAAATTGACAAGCCATGGAGGGGCGGCTAACTCCACCACTGGAGAATCAGGTACCCCCCAATCTCACTCCAGGGTCCGAGTACACTAGTCACGTTGCGTGAACACAAGCATGAGGGAGCTCCTCCTCTAACCAACATGCATACGCAACCGGACTAAGTGCACCACTCTCAAACCGATCCTAATCTAGATGCTCACAACTCAAATAAGCATGAGGGAGCTCGACCTCAAACCTCCATGCAACACAAAAAAAACAAACAGCATCTAGACAACATGCACTTATCACTTATAATGCATGCAACAACACACCCGACAAGAGAGAGACACTCTCAACCTCTTGCGGTTCAACAATATTATATTATCTAGATAATCATGCAACTCACTATGCACCAGAAACTTAACAATATCTAGATAACATAATAATACACAAATCACAACACATATGCATGCCACATGCATTCTCCCCGGGGCCCTGCACAAAAACGGTTAAGTTTGCCCCCGGGTCTCCACTTAAGATCCTCCCGGTCTAAGCTCACATCTGCATGCATAAACACACATCACAAGTCTTCGGAAGCCACCTTGGTTGCTGACTACGAAGACTACCCAAACACCTCAGGTTCACGCTCAAAACCGCTAAGCTAAAACAAACCGAAAACACCCTTAAAAACTCGGTTTCTCTCTCTAGCTTACCACTCTCTCTCTCTCTAAGGTGGCTCACGGTTTTGGGGTGAAGAAAATGAAAGGGAGGGTCTTGGTATTTATAGGAAATGGAGGGCAAAGGCTGGCTGGACATGTGCATGGAAAATTTTGGACAAATGTCACCTTTGGTAACTTTGCTTGCAAGCTACCTTTTTCTAGAACCTTCCAAATCTTGGCCACCAAGTTTTCCTCCCTTTCAAGCTAAGTCTCACCTGCTGGAAGCTTGCAAACTTGGGCACCAAGTTTCCTCTTGGCCAATGAGAAGACGCCACATGTACTGCCACATCACCATCTGCAGCCAATAGGTGATCGCCACGTCACTGCCATGTCACTCCTTTTGGCCATGTCATCACCTCCAAAAATTCTTCTCCAAATGCAAGCTCTCACTTCTTGATTTACTTAGGCGAAGTTCATTCCCTTGGTTCCATATCGCCGTTCTTTGATTTCTCGGTTTTTACCGATTTTATCGACTATCGTCCAAAATGCTTCGACCGCGACCACTACTTGACTCCCTCAACTCATGGTCAAAGTCTTGAATTTTCTACTCTTGATCAGGGTCATTACAGTCATTCCTGTAGATCTTGTGGTAGTCCACCTAAAGAATCACGAGGTGATATTAGGTATGGACAGGCTTGGAAAGAATCGTGCCACTCTTGACTGTCACCGCGAGCGCGTGCAGTTTGAGAGTGGGTGTGGATCTCCAATCAGGTTCCAAGGTATACGTCCGATCTCTAGATGCTTGGTGGTGTCAGCAATCCATGTTGAGAGGATGCTGAGGAAGGGTTGTGAAGCTTATCTAACCACAATCGCCACTAAGGAGGTCGTAGGGGGTGGTGACCCGGAGGGAATACCGCTGGTCCGAGAGTTCCATGATGTGTTTAGGTCACTACAGGGCATTCCCCCTGATAGTTTGGACCCATTCATAATAGAACTGGACCAGGGACGGCCCCATGATCCAAAAGTCCCTACAAAATGGCTCTTGCCGAGATGGCCGAGCAATTGAGGACCAGGTTTGTTGTGCAATCGTCCAGAGAGGGGACAAGGGTTGGCATACTCAAATGAGTCCGAATGAGATCAAGTCCAGTGAGGGACGAATATCACAGTACAACCAAGTCAGAGATTGACCTAGGGTTGGGTTTAAGACAATCGAGTCCAGTGAGGGACAAAGATCGCATTACAACCAAGTCGGAGAGGGACCTATGGTTAGGGTGAGACGGTTGAGTCCCTGAGTGGACCAGAACCGCAATATGATCAAGTCCGGTGAGGGACGAGGATCAGGACACGACCTACTCGGAGATGGACCTATGGTCGGGATGCACGGTCGAGTCCCTGAGTGGATCAGGACCTGAATATGATCATGTCCTGAATGGACCAGGATCGAAATATGACAAAATCCGGTAATAGACAGACGTCAAGTTGAGGCGGTTTAGTCTGTTAGAGACTAAGACCACAATTTGGCCAAGCTGGGAAAGGCTCTGGCTGGTTAAGGAATCATAAACCTTAGTGTCCGGGAAGGACTTAAGGTTACAGAACAATCTGTTAGGACTCATGGTAGAGTGAGCGTCCTAAAGATTGGAACATGTTCACTAGGATTTGGCTGGTGCATCGAGTGGCTTGGAGATTGGTTAAATCTGCTAAGGCTCAAAGTATGTAGCATTCCTAGGGACTGGAAATGATCAAGTCATTGACTACGATCAAGGAAAGGATAAGAGTCTAAAGATGACAATGTCCAAAAGAAATACATAGACTTGGTGGATACTAAGACCGCAACCTAAAAAGTGGGGTCTGGTAACACAAGTCACTTATGGGAGCCATGTTCAGAAGGCAGATAAGACCATTTGGTTCGGATTCAAGAGTGTTCCGTCCAAGTCGGGGAGACTTTTTGATATGCTGATCAAAGATGAGATCAATGAGAAAGAACATGGAGGAGATGCAAACAGATTGGTTAGGAAGAATCAATCCAGCATGTTCCATGTTCCGGGTGCAAAGGAGTTCTCGGTTGGAACCTTTGTCATAAGACAAGAGGTCAGCACCACTGGATTCGAGGACGAATCCATCTCAAGTGGGGGAGACTTGTCATGTCCCTGATTCTAGATAAGGCCTTCGGGCACAGCCATGGTGCGAGGAGACGCACCAGTCAGGTCACATGACTTAAAGACAATCGTCTCATGGTCCAAGAACGTGGTTAAGGGAATCAGATAGTTGGAACTTAACCAAAATAAGGAAGAGGCAAGCTCAAAAGAGTTGCATGAGCAATCCGGTAGCTGGACCAAGTCCGGGCGAAGCTCGATGAAGAGAATGATCAGAGTGGATCATGGGAAACCTTATTCTAAGTCTGGAAATAGACCAAGGGACTTAGAAGGGTTGAATAAGATAAAGAAAGCAAGCTGGACGCAGTATACAACAGCTAGGCGATGCAAGCAAGAAGCTCAACTAGCTGAACGGAGCTCGGTTGGAGCTCAAGTAGAGTGTGTCAGCTCCCTGAGCTGGATGGACTATCTCACTCAGCTAGGTAAGTTGGGGGTCAGCTCAACTCAGCTGGACTTAGTGTTCAAGTCTTGGGCAGTTGGACCAGTCCGGGCTGTGGTCGGGTCAGGTGGATGGTCCGTGTGGTCCGACTATTGGGGTAATGGATCAGGTGGTCCATATGCTCGGTCCAGGGGCTGGGGATCTGGTCTAGGCACGTGGGGGATATGACAGGGTACAGTTACTGACCAAGGGATGGCAAGGGAGGCAGTTATGGTCGAATGGGTGTGATATGGACCATTGATTAAATCAATGGCCAGAATTGATACCGAAAGGATGCAATGGTTAAGACGTAACCACCCCTTCTTCTATATAAGGCGGGCAAGTCCGTGCCTTTGCAGGCACGACAGGGCTTACTTCTTCACCCTGAAACACAAAGAAAACCAGATAAAAACATAGAGATGGTCGGATTCAACATCCATGACCAGGAGTGGTGAGAAGGCAGCAAAGAGGCAGTTTAGAGGGCAATCAAGAGGGGAGTGGAGAACGACCCTCTGATGGGTTTTTGTAACGACCGTGATCTTAGGGCATGGCCCATTTGTTTTTGTTTTTTTTTTTCTTTTTTTTTCTAATTAAAGCCCATCATTTCTTCTAACTTCGTCCCACATTGGAAGTTTAGAGAATTTCTCTTCCTTCCCTTCCCTATATAAAGAGTTGCACCCCCTTCCCTTTATTCTCATCAAGTCAAAGTATTTCTTTGTGCGTGACAAGTTGTTGGATTATTCGACGACCAGTCACCAGTAAGTTTTCGGTGGGATTTTCGGGCGAGCTTCTGGTAGTTATTTCTGGTAAGTTTGTCGCCTCTTTATTTTTAATTATAGAAATCTATTTAGAGAAACTTTCTAATTTAGGAGAGCATTTATAGTAGGAAAGCCGCCATTTTAGGAAAGTTCTATTTTAGGAAAGTTTCCATTTTTGGAAACTTTATTTCTTAAGACTCTGAGCCTAAGCTGTTGGTTCTCGTGTTGCAGTTGACCTCAGTTGACCATCTTCTGTTGACCATTCCATCTAGTGACTAAAGGTGAGGGCTCTTCCGCTTAATCCCGAACTAGTTTAGTACTACTATTATGAAAGTTTAGTTTCGAAACATGATTTGTCTCTGTGAATCGAGTCTGCTTGTGAGTCTTGTTATTATTATTATTTGCTTGTTAAATTGGAAATAGGATAATAGAGGATTCAACGTTTGATTGAATTGAATGAATTAAGAATTGTTATATATATATATATATATATATATGTATACATAAGTCTGTTATGAGATTGCGGGACACAAAGATGTTTGTGTTAACGGCACATTGTGTGGAGATTGCGGGGCACAAAGACGTTTGTGCTAGCGGCGCATTGTATGGAGATTGCGGGGCATATAGACGTCTATGCTAGCAGCGCATTGTGTGAGGATTGCGGGGTACAAAGACGTTTGTACTAGCGGCGCATAGGAGATTGCGGGGTACAAGGATGGACTCTTGTACTAGCGGCGCATAGATTATATATTGATATCCTTATGAGGAGAGTGCGGGGTGAAGAGAATATCTGTGTACTATCATCGCATTGGATGTTTTATGTGGTGTTTTAGACACTGTGTTTGTTTCATGCTAGAGCTAGGCCTACATAGTCGTAGTGATATGTACTGAGTCAGTGGTTTGCGGTTTAGCACCCCATACCTCACTGAGTGACTCCCCTGTTACTCACCCCTCCTTCTTTCCCCCTTTCAGGTGAGACCGACGAGCGGGAGTGATTGCTATTGGACTGGTGCTTTTGGGAGTTTTTATTCATTTCTTTTGCAGACTTTCGGTTTTATGTTTTTATCTGATTTATTTCATTTATTTCATTTACGAGATTTATGGTTATTTATGGGATTTATGGTGTTTGGAGACGATTTATGAGAATTAATAAATGGAGATTTCAGAGTTATTATTTATTATATTATTTTTGAAAAGTACGGGTGTTACAATTTGGTATCAGAGCGGGGTTCCGTCCCGGCTCCGACCCGGGATGGCGATTTGTGGGACATGGTTTTTAATCAATTTTACTCGGGTTTTAAAATATTTATGGGGAGTTGGAAATTTTCAAATAAAAATAAATAGCACCTCTCTGTTCGGTATTATTTCCTAAATTGTTGGTATGTGGCTTCTGCAGAAGTTAACAACTTTGGCTTTTACCTTTCAGATGCCACCACGCAGAAGAGTTGGTCGTCCTCAGGCAGGCAGAGCAGTTAGTGAGGCCGGAGATGATCATGTACCGGCCGAGGTTTCGCAGCACACAGCCCCATCGATTGACCAGGATGCTTTGAGGCAGATGGTTCAGGATGCAGCTAGACAGGCCGCTCAGGAGGCTGTTCAGCAGGTTGCCCAGGAGGCATCTAGGCAAGCCGCTCAGGAGGCTGCCCGAGTTGTTGCTCAGGAGGTTGCTAGGCAGATTGCTGCAGTTCAGCAGGGCCAACAAACTTCATGTGGTCCTCAGATTCAGGTGCAGCATGGTCCACAGATTCATGTGCAGCAAGCTCCGCCCGTTCAGGTTCAGGGAGACCAGCAGATTCCAGGTCAGCAGCCACCAGCGCATCAGGTTCCAGGGACTTTTCAGGTTCCACCACCGCCACCCGTCTTTCCAGTGCAGGTTCCAGAGTATGATGAGGCACTTATAAGGGTGATGGGACAAATGAAGTATGTAGACCTGGAGCATTTTGGTGATACAGTGGATCCTACAGTGGCTCACGATTGGAGGCATAGATTGGATAAGTGTTTGAACACTATCATGTGTCCAGGAAGGCTCAGACTTAATATAGCAGAGTTATATTTGCGTGGTGATGCATCAGCATGGTGGGATGGAGTGCGATTGATGCATCCTGGCAATATGACGTATGAAGATTTTCTTGTTGCTTTCAACAAGAAATACTTTCCCAGGGAAGCTCTGCATCAGAAGAAGAATGCGTTCGAGCATTTGAGACAAGATGACATGAGTGTCAGAGAGTATGAGAGGGAGTTTAGTCGTCTTCGCAGGTTTGCTGGTAATAATATGGATGATGAGGATTTAATCAGAAAGTTCTTAGATGGGATGCGAGTTGAGCTTCGCAGCAGATGCAGTGTGGTGACTTACACCAGTTTGGAAGACTTGATAGAGAAGGATGTGGTTCAGGAAACATGTTTGGTTGAGGAGCAGAAGTTTTTCCAGGCAACTCTACCTAAGTCAGAAAAGACTTTAGAGTCACATAACATGAAAGGGGATCAGTCTGGAAGGCCCAGTTGTGCGCGTTGCCAACCCTACCATTTTGGAGACTGCATCAAGGGTTTTGCATGTGGGCGGTTAGGCCATGTGGCCAAGTATTGTCGATTTACGATAATTGATGGAACTAGTTCCGGACAGGGTACATCACAAACGACACTAGCAGCGGCTTCAAAGAATTGTTACGGTTGTGGCCAACCTGGTCATTTTTTCAAGGAGTGCCCGAGGGGGGGACGTGTAGAGAATCCACCACCAGCTAAGAGTCTGGCCATCGCCTCACGAGTATTTGCAGCCGGAGACAGGTGAGAAGGTGGAGTTGACTGATGGTACGTAATTTTTTCACCTTGGGAGCTTATGTTTGTGTATGTTGTCTTTTGTGGTTATAGTGTATAGTTAAAAAATGTTTAAGATCAGTTAAGGTTTAGTGTAGAAACTTTCATCTTATTTGATATGGGAGGTTCGCATAGTTCAGAGTGTTTGCAGCTGATCAAGCATCTTTCTAGCAGAGTTAAGTCATGTTGAAGACATTGTATTCCTATTTGTCATCACATGGAGGTTTGGAGCTGTTGGTATTCATCGAGGTGTATCAGTTATATTCTGAGGGAGCGACGAGTCATACAACCAACAACGGTTCAAGGAAAGATGTTCTTGGGATGATAACTATGTTTGGTCAAAATTGTTGTAGGAGAGTCGGACCCAACAAGAGGCATGACCGACCGAGATTTTAAGGATTGGTGATTAATTAGAGGTCTTTTTGATGGTATTAGAAAGTCGGTTCATGATTGGAATTCGGGGGCGAATTCCAATTAGGTGGGGGAGAATTATAACGACCGTGATCTTAGGGCATGGCACATTTGTTTTTGTTTTTTTTTTTGTTTTTTTTT
>MU106239.1:160153-179558 GCA_012274485.2 Sinapis alba
GGAGATTGCGGGGCATATAGACGTCTATGCTAGCGGCGCATTGTGTGAGGATTGCGGGGTACAAAGACGTTTGTACTAGCGGCGCATAGGAGATTGCGGGGTACAAGGATGGACTCTTGTACTAGCGGCGCATAGATTATATATTTATATCCTTATGAGGAGAGTGCGGGGTGCAGAGAATATCTGTGTACTATCATCGCATTGGATGTTTTATGTGGTGTTTTAGACACTGTGTTTGTTTCATGCTAGAGCTAGGCCTACATAGTCGTAGTGCTATGTACTGAGTCAGTGGTTTGCGGTTTAGCATCCCATACCTCACTGAGTGACTCCCCTGTTACTCACCCCTCCTTCTTTCCCCCCTTCAGGTGAGACCGACGAGCGGGAGTGATTGCTATTGGACTGGTGCTTTTGGGAGTTTTTATTCATTTCTTTTGCAGACTTTCGGTTTTATGTTTTTATCAGATTTATTTCATTTACGAGATTTATGGTTATTTATGGGATTTATGGTGTTTGGAGACGATTTATGAGAATTAATAAATGGAGATTTCATAGTTATTATTTATTATATTATTTTTGAAAAGTACGGGTGTCACAAGGGATGGCACAAGATCTACAAACATCATTGATAAGGTAACATGTTTATGGTTACTTTCTAGTTATATTGCTGTCTCTTGTGGTGTGGTTAAGGTCAGGTATGGCACGCCCATTGAAGACCATATATTGTGGTGTAAACTAAGGATCCAGGACCCTGAGAGAAGGGGCGGATCTTTGCTGATCTAACTCATCCATGTGGGATGATTGTTAGATTGTATTCATTGGATAGTAATCCATGATGGATCATGGATCGTGTTGGGTTTCATCATGGTGTGAACCATTGATCCGGCCTATTGAGGAGTCACATGGGAGTCCTAGTATAAGGGGAACCATGGGGAGTGCAAGGTTCAATTCGTTTGGAACCAACAGCAAGCAAAGGAGATGAGCCAGGCTAGTACTTGTGGGCATGGACCACAAGTATGGAGCCGGTGTGTTTACACAAGGAAGGCCGTGTGTGATCTGATCATGGGCAAGGATAGACGACCTGATCCATAGATGATGGATCAAGGTGTCTGATCTGATTGATCAAAGGATGCACCGGTTGTAAGAGCAAGATTAATCGGTTCCATTGGGACATGGTTCCATTGGGACATGGTTCCATGGCCGGTTAGGTAAGTGTGAAGACTCATCAGTTCTGGGTCATGTGGGGTGGTTGGTTTATTGACTTGGGGTATGATGGGAATTATTAGTCCATGAGAGGACTTGACTCCAGAGGAGCCTACTCCTAATACATGGAGGCACTGAACCAAGGCCTTGGCCGGTTCAGGAACATAGTCCTTGCCCTTGGCCGGACTGATCATGGCCGAGATCTATACGATCTAGGCCGAATTTGGAGAAACCCTTTCGGGAATCTCTTAGTGGTGATTTATCATGAATTATCATTGATTTTAATTAGTTTTTAGGAAATGATTTGATGATGTCAAACTTGACTGAATAGACTGGTCATGATCAGAATCCATATGGTCTGGGTCGATTCATTGGATTATGATTATGGGAATATCTTAGTGGGGAATTATCAGGAGTTTTCATGAATTTTAATTAATTTTTGGAGCATGTTTGCTTGAGGTCGTTTTTGTAGCTGAAGACTTCCCCAAGGTACTTGGTCTGTGGGGATGGTTGGCTGAATGACTAAGTACCAATGGGAAGGGTTTATACAGGTATAAGGAATATGTACGAGTGGACGGGAAGCTGGGCGAAGCTACCTCGCAGCTCGATCAGCTGGAAGAGATGGAACCTCAGGTGAAGTGATTCAGCTCAGCTAGCTGGATGAGCTAGCTTAACAGCTAAGCCAGCTGGGACCGATGAGCTAACAAGCTCCGTGGATGTGGCAAAGGTAAGATCTAGCAATTGGTTGCTTAGATCTAGGTAGAATGGTTAGGGGAATGGAACCTCAGGACTTGTGTGACTTGGTTTAGGTAGGATCGACCTTTGAGCTAGCTGGTAGTTGAGTGTACTAACCATTAGCTGAGGTGATTAGACCGGACCAGTATTAGATTGGAGTTAGTCCAATGGTTAAATAGATAATATTCCGCTGTGCATAAGTTGAAAGGATCTAAGCTAGAGAATGACTAAGATAGTCTTTAGCTAAGAGCTAAGTAAACATTCGCCTTAAGGACAAACTATAAAAGGAAAGGTTGAAAAATTAAGAGGTTAGGTCAGTGTGTGGACCAAGCGACGTGAGGCTTCGACCGCGGCCTAGAAGGCCGGGTCTGACAAAATCCTTCCATTCAATACCCTTAAAGCTGATCATATCCGCCTATCAGTACCTATGAGTCGATTTTTCATGGCCTGATGGACCAGTCTGGACAGTCCTTGGTCCTTCCAGGCAGTACAGATCAGTACATATATATGTAATTTTTCATGTACTAATGGGACCAGTCCGGACAGTCCACGATCCGTTGAGTTAAATCCTTCCACTCCGTTTGGATAAGGCTAATCATTTCAGCCTATCAGTATGTATGGGTATATTTTTCATGGCCTGATGGACCAGTCTGGACAGTCCTTGGTCCACCCAGGCAGTACAAATGGCTAATCGTATCATCATATCAGCACGTATGAGTCATTTTTCATGTACTGATGGGACCAGTCCGGACAGTCCATGTTCCATTGAGTTATATCCTTCCATTCAGTACGGTTAAGGCTGATCATATCAGCCTATTAATACGTATGGGTCGATTTTTCATGGCCTGATGGACCAGTCTGGACAGTCCTTGGTCCATCCAGGCAGTACGGATGGCTGATCGTATCAGCCTATCAGTATGTATGGGTCAATTTTAATGTACTAATGGGACCAGTCTGGACAGTCCATGGTCTGTTGGATTAAATCCTTCCATTCAGTATGGATAAGGCTGATCATATAAGCCTATCAGTGCGTATGGGTCGATTTTTCATGGCCTGTTGGACCATTCTGGGCAGACCTTGGTCCTTAAAGGCAGTACGGATGGCTGATCATATCACACTATCAGTACATATGGGTCATTTTTCAATTACTGATGGGACCAGTCCGGACAGTCCATGGTCTGTTTAGTTAAATCCTTCCATTCAGTACTGTTAAAGTTGATCATATCCGCCTATCAGTACACATGAGTCAATATTTCACGGCCTGATGGACCAATCTGGACAGTCCTTGGTCCTTCCAGGCAGTACGTATGGATGATCGTATCAGCCTATCAGTACGTATATATCAATTTTCATGTACTAATGGGACCAGTCCGAACAGTCCATGGTCCGTTGAGTTAAATCCTTCCATTCAGTTTGGATAAGGCTAATCATTTCAGCCTATCAGTATGTACGGGTCTGTTTTTCATGGCTTGATGGACCAGTCTGGACAAATCTTGGTCTATCCAGGCAGTACGAATGTCTGATCGTATCAGCCTATCAATACGTATGGGTCATTTTTCATGCACTAATGGGACCAGTCTGGATTGTCCATGCTCCATTGAGTTAATATCAGCCTATCGGTACGTATGGGTTGATTTTTTATGGCCTGGATGACCAGTTTGGACAGTCGTTGGTCCATCCAGGCAGAACGGATGGCTAATCGTATCATCATATCAGCACGTATGAGTCATATTGCATGTACTGATGGGACCAGCCCGGACAGTTCATGGTCTGTTGAGTTTAATCCTTCCATTCAGTACGGTAAAGTCTGATCATATCAGCCTATCAGTACATATGGGTCAATTTTTCATGGCCTGATGGAATAGTCTGGACAGTCCTTGGTCCATCCAAGAAGAACGGATGGCTGATCGTATCAGCCAATCAGTACGTATGGGTCATTTTTCAAGTACTGATGGGACTAGTTCGGGCAGTCCATGGTCCCATGAGATAAATCCTTCAATTCAGTACGGTTAAGGCTGATCATATCCACCTATCAGTATGTATGGATCAATTTTTCATGGCCTAATGGACCAGTCTGGACAGTCCTAGGTCCTTCCAGGCAGTACAGATGGCTGATCGTACCAGCCTATCACTATGTATGGGTCATTTTCATGTACTGTTGGGACCAGTCCGGACAGTCCATGGTCCGTTGAGTTAAATCCTTCCATTCAGTACGGTTAAGGCTGATCATATCAGCCTATCAATACGTATGGATCAATTTTTCATGGTCTGATGGACCTGTCTGGATAGTCCTTGGTCCATCCAGGCAGTACGTATGTCTGATTGTATCAGCCTATCAGTACATATGGGTCATTTTTCATGTACTGATGGGACCACTATGGATAGTCCATGTTCATTGAGTTAAATCCTTCCATTCAATTTGGATAAGGCTGATCATTTAAGCATATCAGTACGTATGGGTCGACTTTTCGTGGCCTGATGGACCAGTCTGGACAGTCATTGGTCCTTCCAGGCAGTACGGATGGCTGATCGTATCAGCCTATCAGTACCTATATGTAATTTTTCATGTACTAATGGGACCAGTCCGGACAGTCCACGGTCCGTTGAGTTAAATCCTTCCACTCAGTTTGGATAAAGCTAATCATTTCAGCCTATCAGTATGTATGGGTATATTTTTCATGGCCTGATGGACCAGTCTGGACAGTCTTTGGTCCATTCAGGCAGTACAAATGGCTAATCGTATCATCATATCAGCACGTATGAGTCATTTTTCATGTACTGATGGGACCAGTCCGGACAGTCCATGGTCCGTTGAGTTATATCCTTCCATTCAGTACGGTTAAGGCTGATCATATCAGCCTATTAATACGTATGGGTCGATTTTTCATGGCCTGATGGACCAGTCTGGACAGTCCTTGGTCCATCCAGGCAGTACGGATGGCTGATCGTATCAGCCTATCAGTATGTATGGGTCAATTTTAATGTACTAATGGGATCAGTCTGGACAGTCCATGGTCCGTTGAACTAAATCCTTCCATTCAGTATGGATAAGGCTGATCATATAAGCCTATCAGTGCGTATGGGTCGATTTTTCATGGCCTGTTGGACCATTCTGGGCAGTCCTTGGTCCTTAAAGGCAGTACGGATGGATGATCATATCACACTATCAGTACATATGGGTCATTTTTCAATTACTGATGGGACCAGTCCGGACAGTCCATGGTCTGTTTAGTTAAATCCTTCCATTCAGTACTGTTAAAGTTGATCATATCCGCCTATCAGTACACATGAGTCAATTTTCATGTACTAATGGGACCAGTCCGAACAGTCCATGGTCCGTTGAGTTAAATAATTCTATTCAGTTTGGATAAGGCTAATCATTTCAGCCTATTAGTATGTACGGGTCTGTTTTTCATGGCTTGATTGACCAGTCTAGACAAATCTTGGTCTATCCAGGCAGTACGAATGTCTGATCGTATCAGCCAATCAATACGTATGGGTCATTTTTCATGCACTAATGGGACCAGTCTGGATAGTCCATACTCCATTGACTTAATATCAGCCTATCGGTACGTATGGGTTGATTTTTTATGGCCTGATGGACCAGTTTGGACAGTCGTTGGTCCATCGAGGCAGAACGGATGGCTAATCGTATCATCATATCATCACGTATGAGTCATTTTTCATGTACTGATGGGACCAGCCCGGACAGTTCATGGTCTGTTGAGTTTAATCCTTCCATTCAGTACGGTAAAGTGTGATCATATCAGCCTATCAGTACGTATGGGTCGATTTTTCATGGCCTGATGGAATAGTCTGGACAGTCCTTGGTCCATCCAAGAAGTACGGATGGCTGATCGTATCAGCCTATCAGTACGTATGGGTCATTTTTCAAGTACTGATGGGACTAGTCCGGGCAGTCCATGGTCCCGTGAGATAAATCCTTCAATTCAGTATTGTTAAGGCTGATCATATCCACCTATCAGTATGTATGGATCAATTTTTCATGGCCTAATGGACCAGTCTGGACAGTCCTAGGTCCTTCCAGGCAGTACCGATGGCTGACGTACCAGCCTATCAGTATGTATGGGTCATTTTTCATGTACTGTTGGGACCAGTCCGGACAGTCCATGGTCCGTTGAGTTAAATCCTTCCATTCAGTACGGTTAAGGCTGATCATATCAGCCTATCAATACGTATGGATCAATTTTTCAGGGTCTGATGGACCTGTTTGGATAGTCCTTGGTCCATCCAGGCAGTACGTATGTCTGATTGTATCAGCCTATTAGTACATATGGGTCATTTTTCATGTACTGATGGGACCAGTCTGGATAGTCCATGTTCGTTGAGTTAAATCCTTCCATTCAATTTGGATAAGGCTGATCATTTAAGCCTATCGGTACGTATGGGTCGACTTTTCGTGGCCTGATGGACCAGTCTGGACAGTCCTTGGTCCTTCCAGGCAGTACGGATGGCTGATCGTATCAGCCTATCAGAACCTATATGTAATTTTTCATGTACTAATGGGACCAGTCCGGACAGTCCACGGTCCGTTGAGTTAAATCCTTCCATTTAGTTTGGATAAGGCTAATCATTTCACCCTATCAGTATTTATGGGTATATTTTTCATGGCCTGATGGACCTGTCTGGACAGTCCTTGGTCAATCCAGGCAGTACGAATGGCTAATCGTATCATCATATCAGCAGGTATGAGTCATTTTTTAATGTACTGATGGGACCAGTCCAAACAGTCCATGGTCCATTAAGTTATATCCTTCCATTCAGTACGCTTAAGATTGATCATATCAGCCTATCAGTACATATGGGTCGATTTTTCATGGCCTGATGGACCAGTCTGGACAGTCCTTGGTCCATCCAGGCAGTACGGATGGCTGACCGTATCAGCCTATCAGTACGTATGGGTCATTTTTAATGTACTAATGGGACCAGTTAGGACAGTCCACGGTCCGTTGAATTAAATCCTTCCATTCAGTATGGATAAGGCTGATCATATAAGCCTATCAGTGCGTATGGGTCGATTTTTCATGGCCTGTTGGACCAGTCTGGGCAGACCTTGGTCCTTCAAGGCGGTACGGATGGCTGATTGTATCAGACTATCAGTACATATGGGTCATTTTTCAAGTACTGATGGGACCAGTCCGGACAGTCCATGGTCCGTTCAGTTAAATCCTTCCATTAAGTACAGTTAAAGCTGATCATATCCGCCTATCAGTATGTATGAGTCAAATTTTCATGGCCTGATGGACCAGTCTGGACAGTCCTTGGTCCTTCCAGGCAGTACGGATTGCTGATCGTATCAGCCTATCAGTACGTATATGTCATTTTTCAAGTACTAATAGGACCAGTCTGGACAGTCCATGGTCCGTTGAGTTAGATCCTTCCACAAGCTCAAGCTCAGCGTCAGTCTCAAGCTCAAGGAGAAGCACAAGCTCCACCTCCACCTCCAACTCCAACTCAGGACCAGTCTCAAGCTCAAGGTCATCTCATCACCACTAGCCTTTCTGAATTCGATAGATGGTGCAATGCAGAATTAGGTTTGTAGGTTTAAGATGTGGCTTTTGCTTAAACAAAAACAATCTATGTAATATGTTTGAATCTTTTGAACCTAATCTTTTGAATGTCTGAGCTTTATAAAGCTCTAATGAAATATATATTTAGTTTCTGTTTTCTTTTTTAAAAACCTAATCAGGATTTTTTTTTAATTCGTGATATTACCCACCCACGAAATAACTTATTAAATCGTAGCAAACAAGATAAGCCACGGAACCATGCGTGGCTACATTCGTAGCAATATTGCCACGAAATATTCATAGCAAAATCATAGTTACATGACACGAAATAGACCGTTGCATTTCATAGCAACTTTGCCATGATGTGTTCTTTTCAAATCGTAGCAATTTGCCACGTTATGGTTTCGTAGCATAATCGTAGTATTTTGAAACGACCTTGCTATGAACACAAAATTGCTACGATCCTATAGCTACGATTTGTAAAACGTGGCTTTTCGTAGCAATCCTTCCAAATAGCTATGAATTAATACTCATAGCCACGAAGAATGACCATGTCTATTGGCTATTTACTAGTGTCAGCCTATCAGTACATTTGTGTCAGTTTTTGATGGCTTGATGGACCAGTCTGGACAGTCCTTGGAACATCCAGGCAATACGGATGGCTGATCGTAACAGCCTATCAGTACGTATGGGTCATTTTCATGTACTGATGGGACCAGTCTTGACAGTCCATGGTCCGTTGAGTGAAGTCCTTACATTCAGTACGGATAAGGCTGGTTATATCAGCCTATCAGTACATATGGGTCAAATTTCGTTGGCCTGATGGACCAGTTTGGACAGTCCCTTGAACATCCAGGCAGTACGGATGGCTGATCGTATCAGCCTATCAGTACGTATTGGTCATTTTCATGTACTGATGGGACCAGCTTGGACCGTCCATGGTCCGTTGAGTGAAATCCTTCCATTCAGTACGGATGCGTTTGATCATATCAGCCTATCAGTACGCATGGGTCAATTTTTCATGGCCTGATGGACCACTCTGGATAGTCCTTGGTCCTTTCAGGCAGTATGGATGGTTGATCGTATTAGCCTATCAGTACGTATGGGTCATTTTTCATGTACTGATGAGACAAGTCTGGACAGTCCATGGTCCATTAAGTTAAATTCTTCCATTCAGTACGGAGAAAGTTGATCATATCAGCCTATCGGTTCATATGAGTCGATTTTTCATGGCCTGATGGACCAGTCTGGACAGTCCTTGGTCCATCGAGGCAGTACGGATGGTTGATCATATCAGCCTATCAGTACGTATGAGTCATTTTTCATGTATTGATGGGACTAGTCTTGAGAGTCCATGGTCCGTTGAGTTAAATACGCCAATTCAGTATGGTTAAGGCTGATCATATCACCTTATCAGTATGTATGGGACGATTTTTTATGGCTTGATGGACCAGTCTGGACATTCCTTGGTCCATCCAGGCAGTATGGATGGCTGATTGTATCAGCCTATCTGAACGTACCAGCCTATCTGAACGTATGGGTAATTTTTCATGTACTGATGGGACCAGTCTGGACAGTCTTTGGTCCATTGAGTTAAATTCTTCCATTCAGTACGAATAAAGCTGATCATATCAGCCTATCAGTACGTATGGGTCGATTTTTCATTGCCTGATGGACCAGTCTGGACAGTCCTTGGTCCATCCAGGCAGTACGGATGGTTGATGATCGTATCAGCCTATTAGTACGTATGGGTCATTTTTCATGTACTGATGGGACCAGTCTGAGGTTAATGGTCCATTGAGTTAAATTCTTCCATTCAGTACGGATAAACCTGATCATATGAGCCTATCAGTACATATGGGTCGATTTTTCATGGCCTTATGGACCATGCTGGACAGTCTTTGGTCCATCTAGGCAGTACGGATGACTGATCGTATCAGCCTATCAGTACATATGGGTCGATTTCTCTCTCTAACCACGTTTTTGACTTTCTTTTGAAAGGTCTGGATGAATGAAATGAGAAGGGGTCTTGGGGTATTTTATAGTATACAGCAGCGAATCAGATCGAAGTTGGTGGCAGCGCGTGTCTCGCTTCGCATGGCTCTGGACGCATGCGTCGCGGCACCTCGTGCTCCACATGGCACTCAGCATGTACCAAACTCATGCAAAGTGATATCTATTCTCCTGCCTGGACGACCATATGTCCATCAGCATGGATAGAGTGCATGCGTCGCGACACACCGCTCAATGTGTGTCGATACGCATGCGCTGGTTGCAGATATCGCGACACTTCGTGCTTCGGGTGTCAAGATGCATGGAACTGACTCATGCACGCCTAAAGCTCCTTATTGTTATGACACTCAGCAGGTTGGATGGTTTACACCACGTTCCTATCCCTTAGATCAAGCCACCTCGAGCTTCTCGGTCGATTTGCGCGATTTCGGCTTTTTTGGTGAATTTTCGTCCCGCGATCAATCCCGAATATTTTTCTGCTCCCATTCTAATTCTCTGAATACTTATAATAACTCCAGATGAATACTGAGATCCTCTATAAATATTTTCCGAGCCTCCGGCTTCCTCCAGAAATTTCGTAAAATTAAAATTACGGTTTTCGTCCAACTTTGGGTTTTCCCGTCATGCTTGCTTCCCGTCCTGCTTACTCCCGTCCTGCTTACTCCTGTCCTGCTTAATCCCGTCTTGCTTCCAACTTATAATGTCTCTAAAATAATATTCTGGTGATATATATGAAGTTTCGCGGAAAACTCAGTGGCTAAGAAATGTCGGGTTTCTGAAACGTCGAGCTTCTAAACCGTCGTGCTTCCAAAAATGTGATGCTTCCAAAATCTTCAACTGATCAATCTGAGACACTTCTTATAATGGTATAGCAGCTTACTTTGACTCATGGTTCACTCACGATCCATTCCTTGACCACATCGTACTTCGAAACTTCTCGGTTGATTCGTATCGCCCGCGGTTCGTTCATCAAGTATATGCTTGACCAATCTTCTGTCTTCTCCGAACCATGTTAAGTTTGAAATGATCAAAACTTAACATTTCTCCAAATGTGTAATCTCCCAGAAGCTTGGCTCAAAACTCCGTCTTTGTCAATCTCGACCATTTTACCCCGAAGGGCGGGTTATCATAAGTCTGACGTCCATGGTCCATTGAGTTAAATTTTTCCATTCAGTACGGATAAAGCTGATCAATGAGCCTATCAGTACGTATGGGTCGATTTTTCATGGCCTTATGGACCATGTTGGACAGTCCTTGGTCCATCCGGGCAGTACGGATGGCTGATCGTGTCAGCCTATCAGTACATATGGGTAATTTTCATGTACTGTTGGGACCAGTCTGGACAGTCCATGGTCCATTGACTAAAGTCCTTACATTTATTACGGATAAGGCTGATCATATCAGCCTATCAGTACATTTGTGTCAATTTTTGATGGCCTGATGGACCAGTCTGGACAGTCCTTGGAACATCCAGGCAATACGGATGGCTGATCGTATCAGCCTATCAGTACGTATGGGTCATTTTCATGTACTGATGGGACCATGCTGGACAGTCCATGGTCCGTTGAGTGAAGTCCTTAAATTCAGTACGGATAAGGCTGATTATATCAGCCTATCAGTACATATGGGTCAATTTTTGATGGCCTGATGGACCAGTCTGGACAGTCCCTTGAACATCCAGGCAGTACGGATGGCTGATCGTATCAGCCTATCAGTACGTATGGGTCATTTTCACGTACTGATGGGACCAGTATGGACAGTCCATGTTCCGTTGAGTGAAATCCTTTGATTTAGTACAGATAAGTCTGATTATATCAGCCTATTAGTACGCATGGGTCAATTTTTCAAGGCTTGATGGACTAGGCTGGACAGTCCTTGGTCCTTCCAGGCAGTACAGATGGTTGATCGTATTAGCCTATCAGTACGTATGGGTCATTTTTCATGTACTGATGAGACCAGTGTTGACAGTCCATGGTCCATTGATTTAAATTCTTCCATTCAGTACGGATAAAGTTGATCATATCAGCCTATCAGTTCGTATGAGTCGATTTTTCATGTACTGATGGGACAATCTGGACAGTCCTTGATCCATCCAGGCAGTACGGATGGTTGATCATATCAGCCTATTAGTACGTATGGGTCATTTTTCATGTACTGATGGGACTAGTCTGGAGAGTCCATGGTCTGTTGAGTTAAACCCGTCAATTCAGTATGGTTAAGGCTGATCATATCAGCCTATCAGTGCGTATGGGTCGATTTTTCATGGCCTGATGGACCAGTTTGGAAACTCCTTGGTACATACATGCAGTACGGATGCCTGATCGTATCAACCTATCAGTGCGTATGGGTCATTTTTTATGTACTGATGGGACCAGTCTGGACAGTCCATGGTCCATTGAGTTAAATACTTCCATTCAGTACGGATAAGGCTGATCATATCAGCCTATCAGTACGTATGGGTTGATTTTTCATGGCCTTATGGACCATGGTGGACAGTTTTTGGTCCATCCAGGCAGTACGGATGACTGATCGTATCAGCCTATCAGTACGTAGAGGTAATTTTCATGTACTGTTGGGACCAGTCTGGACAGTCCATGGTCCATTGACTGAAGTCCTTACATTTAGTACGGATAAGGCTGATCATATCAGCCTATCAGTACATTTGTGTCAATTTTTGATGGCCTGATGGACCAATCTAGACAGTCCTTGGAACATCCAGGCAATACGGATGGCTGATCGTATCAGCCTTTCAGTACGTATTGGTCATTTTCATGTACTGATGGGACCAGTCTGGACAGTCCATGGTCCGTTGAGTGAAGTCCTTACATTCAGTACAGATAAGGCTGATCATATCAGCCTATCAGTACATATGGGTCAATTTTCGATGGCCTGATGGACCAGTCTGGACAGTCCCTTGAACATCCAGGCAGTACGGATGGCTGATAGTATCAGCCTATCAGTACGTATTGGTCATTTTCATGTACTGATGGGACCAGTCTGGACAGTCCATGTTCCGTTGAGTGAAATCCTTCCATTCAGTATGGATGAGTCTGATCATATCAGCCAATCAGTACGGATGAGTCAATTTTTCAGGGCCTGATGGACTAGGCCGAACAGATCTTGGTCCTTCCAGGCAGTATGGGTGGTTGATCGTATTAGCCTATCAGTACGTATGGGTCATTTTTCATGTACTGATGAGACAAGTCTGGACAGTCCATGGTCCATTAAGTTAAATTCTTCCATTCAGTACGGATAAAGTTGATCATATCAACCTATCAGTTCATATGAGTCGATTTTTTATGGCCTGATGGACCAGTCTGGACATTCCTTGGTCCATCCAGGCAGAAGGGATGGTTGATCATATCAGCCTATCAGTACGTATGAGTCATTTTTCATGTACTGATGGGACTAGTCGGGAGAGTCCATGGTCCGTTGAGTTAAATACGTCAATTCAGTATGGTTAAGGCTGATCATATCACCTTATCAATACGTATGGGTCGATTTTTCATGGCCTAATGGACCAGTCTGGACATTCTTTGGTCCATCCAGGTACTATGGATGGCTGATTGTATCAGCCTATCTGAACGTATGGGTAATTTTTCATGTACTGATGGGACCAGTCTAGACAGTCTATGGTCCAGTGAGTTAAATTCGTCCATTCAGTACGGATAAAGCTGATCATATCAGCCTATCAGTACGTATGGGTCGATTTTTCATTGCCAGATGGACCAGTGTGGACAGTCCTTGGTCCATCCAGGCAGTACGGATGGTTGATGATCGTATCAGCCTATCAATACGTATGGGTCATTTTTCATGTACTGATGGGACCAGTCTGAGGTCCATGGTCCATTGAGTTAAATTCTTCCATTCAGTACGGATAAACCTGATCATATGAGCCTATCAGTACATATGGGTCGATTTTTCATGGCCTTATGGACCATGCTGGAAAGTCTTTGGTCCATCTAGGCAGTACGGATGACTGATCGTATCAGCCTATCAGTACGTATGGGTAATTTTCATGTACTGTTGGGACCAGTCTGGACAGTCCATGGTCCGTTGACTGAAGTCCTTACATTTAGTACAGATAAGGCTGATCATATCAGCCTATCAGTAAATTTGTGTCAATTTTTGATGGCCTGATGGACCAGTCTGGACAGTCCTTGGAACATCCATGCTATACAGATGGCTGATCGTATCAGCCTATCAGTACGTATGGGTCATTTTCATGTAGTGATGGAACCAGTCTGGACAGTCCATGGTCCGTTGAGTGAAAAACTATCACCATCCGTACTGCCTAGATTGTCCAAGTGCTGTCCAGCCTGGCCCATCAGGCCATGAAAAATTGACACATACGTACTGATAGGCTGATATCAGCCTTAACCTCACTGAATGAAAGGATTTTAACTCAACAGACCATGGACTTTCGGACTGGTTCCAACAGTACAAGAAAAATGACCCATACATATTGATAGGATGGTACGATCAGCCATCCGTACTGCCTAGAAGGACATCGGACTGTCCAAACTGGTCCATCAGGACATGAAAAATCGACGAATACGTACTGATAGGCTGAAATGATCAGCCTTCTTCAAACTGAATGGAAGGATTCAACTCAACGGACCATGGACTGTCCGGACTGGTCCCATGAGTACATTAAACATGAGCCATACATACTGATAGGCTGATACGATCAGCCATTCATACTTCCTGGAAGGACCAAGGACTGTCCAGACTGTTCCATCAGGCCATGAAAAATCGACACAAATGTACTGATAGGCTGATATGATCAGCCTTAACCGTATTGAATGGAAGGATTTAACTCAACGGACCATGGACTGTCCATACTGGTCCCATCAGTACATGAAAAATGACCCATACGTACAGATAGGCTGATACGATCAGCCATCCTACTGCCTGGATGGACCAAGTACTGTCCATCCTGGTCCATCAAGCCATGAAAAATAGACCCATACGTACTGATAGGCTGATATGATCCGCCTTAAACTCACCGAATGGAAGATTTAACTCAACGGATCATGGACTGTCCGGACTGGTCCCAACAGTACATGAAAAATGACCCATACGTACCGAAAGGCTGGTACGATCAGCCATCTGTACTGCCTGGAAGGACCAAGGACTGTCCAAACTGGTCCATCAGGCCATGAAAATTGACCCATACGTACTGATCGGCTGAAATTATCAGCCTTATCCAAACTGAATGAAAGGATTTAATTTAACGGACCATGGACTGTCCGTACTGGTCCCATCAGTACATGACAAATGGCCCATACGTACTGATAGGCTGATTCAATCAGCCATCCGAACAGCCTGGAAGGACCAAGGACTGTCCAGACTGGTCAATCAGGCCATGAAAAATCAACCCACACGTATTGATAGGCTGAAATGATCAGCCTTATCCAAACTGAATGGAAGGATTTAACTCAACGGACCAGGGACTGTCTTGATTGGTCCCATCAGTACATGAAAAATGACCCATACGTACTGATAGGCTGATATGATTAGCCATTCGTACTTCCTGGAAGAACCAAGGACTGTCTAGACTGGTCCATCAGTCCATCAAAAATCGATGCAGATGTACTGATAGGCTGATATGATCAGCCTTAACCATAGTGAATGGAAGGATTTAACTCAACGGACCATGGACTGTCCAAACTAGTCCCATCATTACATGAAAACTGACCCATATCTACATATAGGCTGAAACTATCACCATCCGTACTGCCTAGATAGTCCAAGTGCTGTCCAGCCTGGTCCATCAGGTCATAAAAAATCGACAATACGTACTGATAGGCTGATATCAGCCTTAACCTCACTGAATGGAAGGATTTAACTTAACGGACCATGGACTGTCGGACTGGTTCCAACAGTACATGAAAAATGACCCATACATACTGATAGGCTGGTACGATCAGCCATCCGTATTGCCTGGAAGGACCACGGACTGTCCAAACTGGTCCATCAGGCCATGAAAAAATCGATCAATACGTACTGATAGGCTGAAATGATCAGCTTTATACAAACTAAATGGAAGGATTTAACTCAACGGACCATGGACTGTCCGGACTGGTCCCATGAGTACATTAAACATGAGCCATACGTACTGATAGGCTGATACGATCAGCCATTCATACTTCCTGGAAGGACCAAGGACTGTCCAGACTGTTCCATCAAGCCATGAAAAATTGACACAAATGTACTGACCATATTGAATTGAAGGATTTAACTCAACGGACCATGGACTGTCCAAACTGGTCCCATCAGTACATGAAAAATGACTCATACGTACAGATAGGCTGATACGATCAGCCATCCTACTGCCTGGATGGACCAAGTACTGTCCATCCTTGTCCATCTGGCCATGAAAAATAGACCCATACGTACTGATAGGCTGATATGATCCGTCTTAAACTCATCGAATGGAAGGATTTAACTCAACGGATCATGGACTGTCCGGACTGGTCCCAACAGTACTTGAAAAATGACCCATACGTACCGAAAGGCTGGTACGATCAGCCATCCGTACTGCCTGGAAGGACCAAGGACTGTCCAAACTGGTCCATCAGGCCATGAAAAATAGACCCATACGTACTGATAGGCTGAAATCATCAGCCTTATCCAAACTGAATGGAAGGATTTAATTCAACAGACCATGGACTGTCCATACTGGTCCCATCAGTACATGACAAATGACCCATACGTACTGATAGGCTGATACAATCAGCCGTCCTTACAGCCTGGAAGGACAAAGAACTACCCAGACTGGTCCATCAGTCCATGAAAAATCGACTCATACGTACTAATAGGGTGATATGATCAGTATTAACAGTGCTGAATGGAAGGATTTAACTCAACGGACCATGGACTGTCCGGACTGGTCCCAACAGTACATGAAAAATGACCCATACGTGCTGATAGGCTGATATGATCAGCCTTAACCATAGTGAATGGAAGGATTTAACTCAACGGACCATGGACTGTCCAAACTAGTCCCATCATTACATGAAAAATGACCCGTACGTATATATAGGCTGAAATTATCACCATCCGTACAGCCTAGATGGTCCAAGTGCTGTCCAGACTAGTCCATCAGGCCATGAAAAATCGACACATACGTACTGATAGGCTGATATCAGCCTTAACCTCACTGAATGAAAGGATTTAACTCAACGGACCATGGACTGTCGGACTGGTTCCAACAGTACATGAAAAATGACCCATATATACTGATAGGCTGGTACGATCAGCCAGCCTTATTGCCTGGAAGGACCACGGACTGGCCAAATTGGTCCATCAGGCCATGAAAACTCGATCAATATGTACTGATAGGCTGAAATGATCAGCCTTATCCAAACTGAATGGAAGGATTTAATTCAACAGACCATGGACTGTCCGTACTGGTCCCATCAGTACATGAAAAATGACCCATACGTACTGATAGGCTGATACAATCAGCCATCCGTACAGCCTGGTAGGACAAAGGACTACCCAGACTGGTCCATCAGTCCATGAAAAATTGACTCATACGTACTGATAGGGTTATATGATCAGCCTTAACCGTACTGAATGGAAGGATTTAACTCAGCGGACCATGGACTGTCCGGACTGGTCCCAACAGTACATGAAAAATGACCCATACGTACTGATAGGCTGATACAATCAGCCATTCTTACTGTCTGGAAGGACGAAGGACTGTCCAGCCTGTTTCATCAGGCCATGAAAAATCAACCCATACGTATTGATAGGCTGATATAATCAGCCTTAACCATAGTGAATGGAAGGATTTAACTCAACGGACCATGGACTGTCCAAACTGGTCCCATCAGTACATGAAAACTGACCCATACGTACTGATAGGCTGGTACGATCAGCCATCCGTACTGCCTGGAAGGACCAAAGAATGTCTAGACTGGTCCATCAGGCCATGAAATATCGACCCATACGTACAGATAAGCTGATATGATCAGCCTTATCCAAACTGAATGGAAGGATTTAACTCAACGGACCATGGACTGTCCGGACTGGTCCCAACAGTACATGAAAAATGACCCATACGTACTGATAGGCTGACACAATCAGCCATTCGTACTGTCTCGAAGGACCAAGGACTGTTCAGCCTGTTCCATCAGGCCATGAAAAATTGACCCATACGTATTGATAGGCTGATATGATCAGCCTTAACCTCACTGAATGGAAGGATTTAACTCAAAAGACCATGGACTGTCCGGACTGGTCCCAACAGTACATGAAAAATGACCCATACGAACTGATAGGCTGGTACAATCAGCCATCCGTGCTGCCTGGAAGGACCAAGGACTGTCCAGACTGGTCCATCAGGCCATGAAAAATCGACCCATATGTACTGATTGGCAGAAATTAACAGCCTTATCCAAAATGAATGAAAGGATTTAATTCAACGGACCATGGACTGTCCGGATTGGTCAAATCAATACATGACAAATGACCCATACGTGCTGATAGGCTGATACAATCAGCCATCCGTACTGCCTGAAAGGAAAAAGGACTACCCAGACTGGTCCATCAGTCCATGAAAAATCGACTCATACATACTGATAGGCTGATATGATCAGCCTTAACCGTACTGACTGGAAGGATTTAACTCGACGGACCATGGACTGTCCAGACTGGTCCCAACAGTACATGAAAAATGACCCATATGAACTGATAGGCTGGTACGATCAGCCATCCGTACTGCCTGGAAGGACCAAGGACTGTCCAAACTAGTCCATCAGGCCATGAAAAATCGACCAATACGTACTGATAGGCTGAAATGATCAGCCTTATCCAAACTGAATTGAAGGATTTAACTCAACGGACCATGGACTGTCCGGACTGGTCCCATGAGTACATTAAACATGAGCCATACGTAATGATAGGCTGACACGATCAGCCATTCATACTTCCTGGAAGGACCATCAGTACATGAAAAATGACCCATCTTAGATATAGGCTGATACGATCAGCCATCCGTACTGTCTGGATGGACCAAATGCTGTCCATCCTGGTCCATCAGGCCATGAAAAATCGACCCATACGTACTGATAGGCTGATATGATCAGCCTTAACCTCACTGAATGGAAGGATTTAACTGAACGGGCCATGGACTGTCCAAACTGGTCCCATCAGTACATGAAAAATGACCCATACGTACCGATAGGCTGATACGATCAGCCATCCTTACTGCCTGCATGGACTTGGTACTGTCCGGCTTGGTCCATCAGGCCATGAAAAATCATCCCATACGTACTGATAGGCTGATATGATCAGCCTTATCCAAACTGAATGGAAGGATTTAACTCAACGGACCATGGACTGTCCGGAATGGTCCCATCAGTACATGAAAAATGACCCATACGTACGGATAGGCTGATATGATCAGCCATTCATACATCCTGGAAGGACCAAAGACTGTCCGGACTGGTCCATCAGGCCATGAAAAATCGACGGAGATGTACTGATAGGCTGATTTGATCAGCCTTAACCGTACTAAATAGAAGGACTTAACTCAACAGACCATGGACTGTCCAAACTGGTCCCATCAGTACATGAAAAATGACCCACATTACAGATAGGCTGATACGATCAGCTTTCCGTACTGCCTGGATGGACCAAATGCTGTCCAGCCAGGTCCATCAGGCCATGAAAAATCGACCCATACGTACTGATAGGCTGATATGATCAGCTTTAACCTCACTGAATGGAAGGATTTATCTCAACGGACCATAGACTGTCCAGACTGGTACCAACGGTATATGAAAAATGAACCATACGAACTGATAGGCTGGTACAATCAGCCATTCGTGCTGCCTGGAAGGACAAGGACTGTCCGGACTGGTCCATCAGGCCATAAAAAACGACCCATATGTACTGATAGGCTGAAATGATCA
>MU106240.1:13986-24572 GCA_012274485.2 Sinapis alba
ATAACTCCTATGGGATTTTTTCAACATCATGGAGACTCTCCACTGATTAACGGTTCCAAATCAAGATTGTTACATAGTGATTCATCCTGGTTTGATTAGAAGCTTGAAGAACTTGCCATATGTCCAAACAGGCTAAACATGGATATCCTGAGTATAAAGTTGAATAACTTCTTCAACATAACTTCTATGGGAATTATTCAACTTCATGGAGACTCTCCACTGATTAACGGTACCAAATCTAGCTTCTTACATAGTGATTCATCATGGTTTGTTTAGAAGCTTGAAGAACTTGTCATATGTCCAAACAGGCTAAACATGCATATCCTGATTAGAAAGTGGAATAACTTCTTCAACATAACTCCTATGAAATTTATTCAAGTTCATGAAAGACTCCGCACTGATTATTGGTTCTAAATTAAGCTTCTTACATAGTGATTCATTCTGGTTTGATTAGAAGCTTGAAGAACTTGCCATATGTCCAAACATGCTAAACATGGATATCATGAGTAGAAAGTTGAATAACTTCTTTAACATAACTCCTATGAGATTTATTCAACTTCATGGAGACTCTCCACTGATTAAAGGTAGTAAATCAAGCTTCTTATATAGTAATTCATTCTGGTTTGATTAGAAGCTTGAAGAATTTGTCATATGGCCAAACAGGTTAAACATGGATATCCTGATTAGAAAGTGGAATAACTTCTTCAACAAAACTTCTATGAGATTTATTCAAATTCATGAAATATTCTCCACTGATTAATGGTTCTAAATTAAGCTTCTTACATAGTGATTCATTCTGGTTTGATTAGAAGCTTGAAGAACTTGCCATATGTCCAAACAGGCTAAACATTGGATATCCTGAGTAGAAAGTTGAATAACTTCTTCAACATAACTCCTATGGGATTTATTTAACTTCCTGGAGACTCTCCACGGATTAAAGGTTCCAAATCAAGATTCTTACATAGTGATTCATCCTGGTTTGATTAGAAGCTTGAAGAACTTGCCATATGTCCAAACAGGCTAAACAAGGATATCCATATTAGAAAGTGGAATAACTTCTTCAACATAACTCCTATGAGATTTGTTCAACTTCATGAAAGACTCCCCACTTCTGTTCTAAATTAAGCTTCTTACATAGTGATTCATTCTGGTTTGATTAGAAGCTTGAAGAACTTGTCATATGTCCAAACAGGCTAAACATGGATATCGTGAGTAGAAAGTTGAATAACTTCTTCAACATAACTTTTATGTGATTTATTCAACTTCATGGAGACTCTCCACTGATTAAAGTTTACACATCACGCTTCTTACATAGTGATTCATCCTGGTTTGATTAAAAGCTTGAAGAACTTGTCATATGTCCAAATAGGATAAACATGGATATCCTGATTAGAAAGTGGAATAACTTCTTCAAGATAACACCTCTGAGATTTATTCAACTTCCTGGAGACTCTCCACTGATTAACGGTTCTAAATCAAGCTTCTTATATAGTGATTGATTCTGGTTTGATTAGAAACTTGAAGAACTTGCCATATGGCCAAACAAGCTAAACATGGATATCCAGAGTACAAAGTTGAATAACTTCTTCAACTTAACTCTTTTGGGATTTATTCAACTTCCTGGAGACTCTTCAATGATTAACGGTTCCAAATCAAGCTTCTTACATAGGGATTCATCCTGGTTTGATTAGAAGCTTGAAGAACTTGCCATATCTCCAAACCGTCTAAACATGGACATCCTGATTAGAAAGTGGAATAACTTCTTTAACATAACTCCTATGAGATTTATTCAACTTCATGGAGACTCTCCACTGATTAACGGTTCCAAATCTAGCTTCTTACATAGTGATTCATCCTGGTTTGATTAGAAGCTTGAAGAACTTGTCATATGTCCAAACAGGCTAAACATGCATATCCTGATTAGAAAGTGGAATAACTTCTTCAACATAACTCCTATGAGATTTATTCAAGTTCATGAAAGACTCCCCACTGATTATTGGTTCTAAATTAATCTTCTTACATAGTGATTCATTCTGGTTTGATTAGAAGCTTGAAGAACTTGCCATATGTCCAAACAGGCTAAACCTGGATATCATGAGTAGAAAGTTGAATAACTTCTTCAACATAACTCCTATGAGATTTATTCAACTTCATGGAGACTCTCCACTGAGTAAAGGTAGTAAATCAAGCTTCTTATATAGTAACTCATTCTGGTTTGATTAGAAGCTTGAAGGATTTGCCATATGGCCAAACATGTTAAACATGGATATCCTGATTAGAAAGTGGAATAACTTCTTCAACATAACTTCTATGAGATTTATTCAAATTCATGAAATATTCCCCACTTTTTAATGGTTCTAAATTAAGCTTCTTACATAGTGATTCATTCTGGTTTGATTAGAAGCTTGAAGAACTTGCCATATGTCCAAACAGGCTATACATGGATATCCTGAGTAGATAGTTAAATAACTTCTTCAACATAACTCCTATGGGATTTATTGAACTTCCTGGAGACTTTCCACAGATTAAAGGTTCCAAATCAAGCTTCTTACATAGTGATTCATCCTGGTTTGATTAGAAGCTAGAAGAACTTGCCATATGTCCAAACAGGCTAAACAAGGATATCGATATTAGAAAGTGGAATAACTTCTTCAACATAACTCCTATGAGATTTATTCAACTTCATGAAAGACTCCCCACTTCTTAATGGTTCTAAATTAAGCTTCTTACATAGTGATTCATTCTGGTTTGATTAGAAGCTTGAAGAACTTGTCATATGTCCAAACAGGCTAAACATGGATATCGTGAGTAGAAAGTTGAATAACTTCTTCAAGATAACTCCTATGAGATTTATTCAACTTCTTGGAGACTCTCCACTGATTAACGGTTCTAAATAAAGCTTCTTATATAGTGATTCATTCTGGTTTTATTAGAAACTTGAAGAACTTGCCATATGGCCAAACAAGCTAAACATGTATATCCTGAGTACAAAGTTGAATAACTTCTTCAACATAATTTCCTATGGGATTTATTCAACTTCATGGAGACTCTCCACTGATTAACGGTTACAAATCAAGCTTCTTACTTAGTGATTCATCCTGGTTTGATTAAAAGCTTGAAGAACTTGCCATATGTCCAAACATGCTAAACATGGATATCCTGATTAGAAAGTGAAATAACTTCTTCAATATAACTCCTATGAGATTTATTCAACTTTATGAAAGACTCCCCACTAATTAATGTTTCTAAATTAAGCTTCTTACATAGTGATTCATTCTGGTTTAATTAGAAGCTTGAAGAACTTGCCATATGTCCAAACAGGCTAAACATGGATATCCTGAGTAGAAAGTTGAATAACTTCTTCAACATAACTCCTATGGGATTTATTCAATTTCTTGGAGACTCTCCAGTGATTAACGGTTCCACATCAAGCTTCTTACATAGTGATTCATCCTGGTTTGATTAGAAGCTTGAAGAACTTGCCATATGTCCAAACAGGCTAAAGATGGATATCCTGATTAGAAAGTGGAATAACTTCTTCAAAATAACTCCTATGAGACTTATTCAACTTCATGAAAGACTTTCCACTGATTAACAATTCCAAATCAAGCTTCTTACATAGTGATTCATCCTAGTTTGATTAGAAGTTTGAAGAACTTCCCATATATCCAAACATGCTTAACATGGATATCCGGATTAGAAAGTGGAATAACTTCCTGTAGAGTCTCCACTGATTAACGGTTCCAAATCAAGCTTCGTACATAGTGATTCATCCTGGTTTGATTAGAAGCTTGAAGAACTTTCCATATGGCCAAACATGCTAAACATGGATATCCTTAGTAGAAAGTTGAATAACGTCTTCAACATAACTCCTATGAGATTTATTCAACTTCCTGGAGACTCTCCACTGATTAATGGTTCAAAACAAGGTTTTTACATATTGATTCATCCTGTTTTGATTAGAATCTAGAAGAACTTGCCATATGTCCAAACATGCTAAACATGGATATCCTGATTAGAAAGTGGAATAACTTCTTCAACATAACTCCTATGATATTTATTCAAATTCATGAAAGACTCCCCACTTATTAATGGTTCTAAATTAAGCTTCTTACATAGTGATTCATCCTGGTTTGATTAGAAGCTTGAAGAACTTGCCATATGTCCAAACAGGCTAAACATGGATATCGTGAGTAGAAAGTTGAATAACTTCTTCAACATAACTTCTATGTGATTTATTCAACTTCATGGAGACTCTCCACTGATTAAAGTTTCCAGATCAAGCTTCTTACATAGTGATTCATCCTGGTTTGATTAGAAGCTTGAAGAACTTGCCATATGTCCAAACAGGCTAAACATGGATATCTTGATTAGAAAGTGGAATAACTTCTTCAACATAACTCCTATGAGATTTATTAAACTTCCTGGAGACTCTCCACTGATTAACGGTTCCAAATCAAGCTTCTTATATAGTGATTCATTCTGGTTTGATTAGAAACTTGAAGAACTTGCCATATGGCCAAACATGCTAAACATGGATATCCTGAGTAGAAAGTTGAATAACTTCTTCAACATAACTCTTATGGGATTTATTCAACTTCCTGGACACTCTTCAATGATTAACGGTTCCAAATCAAGATTCTTACATAGTGATTCATCCTGGTTTTATTAGAAGCTTGAAGAACTTGCCATATGTCCAAACCGTCTAAACATGGACATCCTGATTAGAAAGTGGAATAACTTTTTCAACATAACTCCTATGGGATTTTTTCAACATCATGGAGACTCTCCACTGATTAACGGTTCCAAATCAAGATTGTTACATAGTGATTCATCCTGGTTTGATTAGAAGCTTGAAGAACTTGCCATATGTCCAAACAGGCTAAACATGGATATCCTGAGTATAAAGTTGAATAACTTCTTCAACATAACTTCTATGGGAATTATTCAACTTCATGGAGACTCTCCACTGATTAATGGTACTAAATCTAGCTTCTTACATAGTGATTCATCCTGGTTTGATTAGAAGCTTGAAGAACTTGTCATATGTCCAAACAGGCTAAACATGCATATTCTGATTAGAAAGTGGAATAACTTCTTCAACATAACTCCTATGAGATTTATTCAAGTTCATGAAAGACTCCGCACTGATTATTGGTTCTAAATTAAGCTTCTTACATAGTGATTCATTCTGGTTTGATTAGAAGCTTGAAGAACTTGCCATATGTCCATACAGGCTAAACATGGATATCATGAGTAGAAAGTTGAATAACTTCTTTAACATAACTCCTATGAGATTTATTCAACTTCATGGAGACTCTCCACTGATTAAAGGTAGTAAATCAAGCTTCTTATATAGTAATTCATTCTTGTTTGATTAGAAGCTTGAAGAATTTGTCATATGGCCAAACAGGTTAAACATGGATATCCTGATTAGAAAGTGGAATAACTTCTTCAACAAAAATTCTATGAGATTTATTCAAATTCATGAAATATTCTCCACTGATTAATGGTTCTAAATTAAGCTTCTTACATAGTGATTCATTCTGGTTTGATTAGAAGCTTGAAGAACTTGCCATATGTCCAAACAGGCTATACATGGATATCATGAGTAGATAGTTAAATAACTTCTTCAACATAACTCCTATGGGATTTATTGAACTTCCTGGAGATTTTCCACAAATTAAAGGTTCCAAATCAAGCTTTTTACATAGTGATTCATCCTGGTTTGATTAGAAGCTAGAAGAACTTGCCATATATCCAAACAGGCTAAACAAGGATATCGATATTAGAAAGTGGAATAACTTCTTCAACATAACTCCTATGAGATTTATTCAACTTCATGAAAGACTCCCCACTTATTAATGGTTCTAAATTAAGCTTCTTACATAGTGATTCATTCTGGTTTGATTAGAAGCTTGAAGAACTTGTCATATGTCCAAACAGGCTAAACATGGATATCGTGAGTAGAAAGTTGAATAACTTCTTCAACATAACTTCTATGTGATTTATTCAACTTCATGGAGACTCTCCACTGATTAAAGTTTACACATCAAGCTTCTTACATAGTGATTCATCCTGGTTTGATTAAAAGCTAGAAGAACTTGCCATTTGTCCAAACAGGCTAAACATGGATATCCTGATTGGAAAGTGGAATAACTTCTTCAAGATAACTCCTATGAGATTTATTCAACTTCCTGGAGACTCTCCACTGATTGACGGTTCTAAATAGAGCTTCTTATATAGTGATTCATTCTGGTTTGATTACAAACTTGAAGAACTTGCCATATGGCCAAAGAAGCTAAACATGTATATCCTGAGTACAAAGTTGAATAACTTCTTCAAGATAACTCCAAATCTAGCTTCTTCAAGAAGTTTATTCAACTTCATGGAGAGTCTCCACTGATTAACGGTTCCAAATCTAGCTTCTTACATAGTGATTCATCCTGGTTTGATTAGAAGCTCGAAGAACTTGTCATATGTCCAAACAGGCTAAACATGGATATCCAGATTAGAAAGTGGAATAACTTCTTCAACATAACTCCTATGAGATTTATTCAAATTCATGAAAGACTCCCACTGATTAATGGTTATAAATTAAGCTTATTACATAGTGATTCATTCTGGTTTGATTAGAAGCTTGAAGAACTTTCCATATGTCCAAACAGGCTAAACATGGATATTGTGAGTTGAAAGTTGAATAACTTATTCAACATAACTTCTATGTGATTTATTCAACTTCATGGAGACTCTGCACTGATTAACGTTTCCAAATCAAGCTTCTTATATAGAGATTCATTCTGGTTTGATTAGAAACTTGAAGAACTTGCCATATGGCCAAACATGCTAAACATGGATATCCTGAGTAGAAAGTTGAAGAACTTCTTCAACATAACTCCTATGGGATTTATTAACCTTCATGGAGACTCTCCACTGATTAATGGTTCCAAATCAAGCTTCTTACATAGTTATTCATCCTGGTTTGATTAGAAGCTTGAAGAACTTGCCATATGTCCAAGCAGGCTAAACATGGATATCTTGAGTTGAAAGTTGAATAACTTCTTCAACATAACTCTTATGGGATTTATTCAACTTTATGGAGGCTCTCCACTGATTAACGTTTACACATCAAGCTTCTTACATACTGATTCATCCTGGTTTGATTAGGAGCTTGAAGAACTTGCCATATGTCCAAACAGGCTAAACATGGATATCCTAAGTAGAAAGTTGAATAACTTCTTCAACATAACTCCTATGGGATTTTTTCAACTTCATGGAGGATTTCCACTGATTAACGTTTCCACATCAAGCTTCTTACATACTGATTCATACTGGTTTGATTAGAAGCTTGAAGAACTTGCCATATGTCCAAACAGGCTATACATGGATATTCTTATTACAAAGTGGAATAACTTCTTCAGCATAACTCCTATGATATTTATTCAACTTCATGAAAGACTCCCTACTGATTAATGGTTCTAAATCAAGCTTTTTACATAGTGATTCATCCTGGTTTGATTAGAAGCTTGAAGAATTTGCCATATGTCCAAACAGGCTAAACATGGATATCCTGAGTATAAAGTTGAATAACTTCTTCAACATAACTCCTATTAGATTTATTCAACTCTATGAAAGACTCTCCACAGATTAATGGTTCCAAATTAAGCTTCTTACATAGTGATTCATCCTAGTTTGATTAGAAGCTTGAAGAACTTGCCATATGTCCAAACATGCTAAACATGGATATCCTGATTAGAAAGTGGAATAACTTCTTCAACATAACTCCTATGAGATTCATTCAACTTTATGAAAGACTTCCCACTGATTAATAGTTCCAAATCAAGCTTCTTACATAGTGATTTGTCCTCGTTTGATTAGAAGCTTGAAGAACTTGACATATGTCCAAACAGGCTAAACATGGATATCCTTATTAGAAAGTTGAATAACTTCTTCAACATAACTCCTATGGGCTTTATTCAACTTCATGGAGACTTTCCACTGATTAAAGGTTCCAGATCAAGCTTCTTACATAGTGATTCATCCTGGTTTGTTTAGAAGCTTGAAGAACTTGACATATGTCCAAACAGGCAAAACATGGATATCCTGAGTAGAAAGTTGAATAACTTCTTCAACATAACTCCTATGGGATTTATTCAACTTCATGGAGGCTCTCCACTGATTAAAAGTTCCAAATCAAGCTTCTTACATACTGATTCATCCTGGTTTGATTAGAAGCTTGAAGAACTTGCCATATGTCCAAACAGGCTATACATGGATATTCTTATTACAAAGTGGAATAACTTCTTCAGCATAACTCCTATGAGATTTATTCAACTTCATGAAAGACTCCCTACTGATTAATGGTTCTAAATCAAGCTTTTTACATAGTGATTCATCCTGGTTTGATTAGAAGCTTGAAGAATTTGCCATATGTCCAAAAAGGCTAAACATGGATATCCTGAGTATAAAGTTGAATAACTTCTTCAACATAACTCATATGAGATTTATTCAACTCTATGAAAGACTCTCCACTGATTAATGGTTTCAAATTAAGCTTCTTACATAGTGATTCATCCTAGTTTGATTAGAAGCTTGAAGAACTTGCCATATGTCCAAACATGCTAAACATGGTAATCCTGATTAGAAAGTGGAATAACTTCTTCAACATAATTCCTATGAGATTCATTCAACTTCATGAAAGACTTCCCACTGATTAATAATTCCAAATCAGGCTTCTTACATAGTGATTTGTCCTGGTTTGATTAGAAACTTGAAAAACTTGCCATATGGCCAAACATGCTAAACATAGATATTCTGATTAGAAAATAGAATAATTTCTTCAACATAACTCCTATGAGATTTATTTAACATCATGAAAGACTACCTACTGATTAATTGTTCCAAATCAAGCTTATTACATAGTGATTCATCCTGGTTTGATTAGAAGCTTGAAGAACTTGTCATATGTCCAAACCGGCTAAACATGGACATCCTGATTACAAAGTGGCATAACTTCTTCAACATAACTCCTATGGGATTTATTCAACTTCATGGAGGCTCTCCACTGATTAATGTTTCCACATCAAACTTCTTACATACTGATTCATCCTGGTTTGATTAGAAGCTTGAAGAACTTGCCATATGTCCAAACAGGCTATACATGGATATTCTTATTACAAAGTGGAATAACTTTTTCAGCATAACTCCTATGAGATTTATTCAACTTCATGAAAGACTCCCTACGGATTAATGGTTCTAAATCGAGATTTTTACATAGTGATTCATCCTGGTTTGATTAGAAGCTTGAAGAATTTGCCATATGTCCAAACAGGCTAAACATGGATATCCTGAGTATAAAGTTGAATAACTTCTTCAACATAACTCCTATGGGATTTATTAAACTCTATGAAAGACTCTCCACTGATTAATGGTTCCAAATCAAGCTTCTTACATGGTGATTCATCCTAGTTTGATTAAAAGCTTGAAGAACTTCCCATATGTCCAAACAAACTAAACATGGATATCCTGATTAGAAAGTGGAATAATTTCTTCAACATAACTCCTATGAGATTTATTCAACTTCATGAAAGACTCCCCACTGATTAATGGTTCTAAATTGAGTTTCTTACATAGTGTTTCATTATGGTTTGATTAGAAGCTTGAAGAACTTGCCATATATCCAAACATGCTAAACATGGATATCCTGAGTAGAAAGTTGAATAACTTCTTCAACATAACTCCTATGGGATTTATTCAACTTCATGGAGACTCTCCAGTGATTAACGGTTCCACATCAAGCTTCTTACATAGTGATTCATCCTGGTTTGATTAGAAGCTTGAAGAACTTGCCATAGGTCCAAACAGGCTAAACATGGATATCCTGATTACAAAGTGGAATAACTTTTTGACATAACTCCTAATGGATTTTTCAACTTCATGAAATACTCCCCACTGATTAATGGTTCCAAATCAAGCTTCTTACACAGTGATTCATCATGTCTTGATTAGAAGCTTGAAGAACTTGCCATATATCCAAACATGCTAAACTAGATATTCTGATTAGAAAATGGAATAATTTATTCAACATAACTCCTATGAGATTTATTCAACATCATGAAAGACTTCCTACTGATTAATGGTTCTAAATCAAGATTATTACATTGTGATTCATCCTGGTTTGATTAGAAGCTTGAAGAACTTGCCATATGTCCAAACCGGCTAAACATGGATATCCTGATTACACAGTGGAATAACTTCTTCAGCATAACTCCTATGAGACGTTTTCAACTTCATGAAAGACTTCCCACTGATTAATGGTTCTATATTAAGCTTCTTACATAGTGATTCATTCTGGTTTGATTAGAAGCTTGAAGAACTTGCCATATGTCCAAACAGGCTAAACATGAACATCATGATTACAAAGTGGAATAACTTCTTCAGCATAACTCCTATGAGATTTATTCAACTTCATAAAAGACTCCCCACTGATTAATGGTTCTAAATTAAGTTTCTTACATAGTGATTCATTCTGGTTTGATTAGAAGCTTGAAGAACTTGCCATATGTCCAAACAGGCTAAACATGGAT
>MU106240.1:50561-68665 GCA_012274485.2 Sinapis alba
GATTAGAAGCTTGAAGAACTTGCCATATGTCGAAATAGGCTACACATGGATATCCTGATTCGAAAGTGGAATAACTTCTTCAACATAACTCCTATGAGATTTATTCAACTTCATGAAAGACTCCCCACTGATTAATGGTTCTAAATTAAGCTTCTTACATAGTGATTCATTCTGATTTGATTAGAAGCTTGAAGAACTTTCCATATGTCCAAACAGGCTAAACATGGATATCCTGAGTAGAAAGTTAAATAACTTCTTCAACATAACTCCTATGGGATTTATTCAACTTCATGGAGACTATCCACTGATTAACGTTTCCATATCAAGATTCTTACATAGTGATTCATCCTTGTTTGATTAGAAGCTTGAAGAACTTGCCATATGTCCAAACAGGCTAAACATGGATATCCTGATTACAAAGTGGAATAACTTCTTCAGCATAACTCCTATGAGATTTATTCAACTTTATGAAAGACTCACTACTGATTAATGGTTCTAAATCAAGCTTTTTACATAGTTGTTCATCCTGGTTTGATTAGAAGCTTGAAGAACTTGCCATATGTCCAAACAAGCTAAACATGGATATCCTGAGTAAAAAGTTGAATAACTTCGTCAACATAACTCCTATGGGATTTATTAAACTTCATGGATATTATCCACTGATTAACGGTTCCAAATCAAGCTTCTTACATAGTGATTCATCCTAGTTTGATTAGAAGCTTGAATTGCCATATGTCCAAACAGGCTAAACAAGGATATCCTGAGTAGAAAATTGAATAACTTCTTCAATATAACTCCTATGGGATTTATTCAACTTCATGAAGGACTCCCCACTTATTAATGGTTTCAAATCAAGCTTCTTACAAAGTGATTCATCCTGGTTTGATTAGAATCTTGAATTGCCATATGTCCAAACAGGCTAAACATGGATATCCTGATTACAAAGTGGAATAACTTCTTCATCATAACTCCTATGAGATTTATTCAACTTTATGAAAGACTCCCTACTGATTAATGGTTCTAAATCAAGATTTTTACATAGTTGTTCATCCTGGTTTGATTAGAAGCTTGAAGAACTTGCCATATGTCCAAACAAGCTAAACATGGATATCATGAGTAAAAAGTTGAATAACTTCTTCAACATAACTCCTATGGGATTTATTAAACTTCATGGATACTATCCACTGATCAACGGTTCCAAATCAAGCTTCTTACATAGTGATTCATCCTGGTTTGATTAGAAGCTTGAATTGCCATATGTCCAAACAGGCTAAACATGGATATCCTGAGTAGAAAGTTGAATAACTTCTTTAATATAACTCCTATGGGATTTATTCAACTTCATGAAGGACTCCCCTCTTATTAATGGTTCCAAATCAAGCTTCTTACATAGTGATTCATCCTGGTTTGATTAGAAGCTTGAATTGCCATATGTCCAAAGAGGTTAAACATGGATATCCTGATTACAAAGTGGAATAACTTCTTCATCATAATTCCTATGTTATTTATTCAACTTTATGAAAGACTCCCTACTGATTAATGGTTCTAAATCAAGCTTTTTACATAGTTATTCATCCTGGTTTGATTAGAAGCTTGAAGAACTTGCCATATGTCCAAACAAGTTAACATGGATATCCTCATTAGAAATTGGAATAACTTCTTCAACCTAACTCCTATGAGATTTATTGAACATCATGAAAGACTCCCATCTGATTAATGGTTCCAAATCAAGCTTCTTACATATTGATTCATCCTGGTTTGGTTAGAAGCTTGAAGAATTTGCCATATGTCCAAACAGGCTAAACATGGATATCCTGATTACAAAGTGGAATAACTTCTTTAACATAACTCCTGAGGGATTTATTCAACTTCATGAAAGACTCCCCACTGATTAATGGTTCCAAATCAAGCTTCTTACATAGTGATTCATCCTAGTTTGATTTGAAGCTTGAAGAAATTGTCATATGTCCAAATAGGCTAAACATGGATATCATGGGTAGGAAGTTGAATAACTTCTTCAACATAATTCCTATGGATTTATTCAACTTATGGAGACTCTCCACTGATTAAGGGTTACACATCAAGCTTCTTACATAGTGATTCATCCTGGTTTGATTAGAAGCTTGAAGAACTTGCCATATGTTCAAAGAGGCTAAACATGGATATCCTGATTACAAAGTGGAATAACTTCTTCAGCATAACTCCTATAAGATTTATTCAACTTCATGAAAGACGCCCCACTGATTAATGTTTATAAATCAATCTTCTTACATAGTGATTCACCTAGCTTGATGAGAAGCTTCAAGAACTTGCCATATGTCCAAACAGGCTAAACATTGATATCCTGATTAGAAAGTGGAATAACTTCTTCAACATAACTCCTATGAGATTTATTCAACTTCATGAAAGACTCCCTACTGAATAATGGTTCTAAATCAAGCTTCTTATATAGTGATTCATCTTGGTTTGCTTAGAAGCTTGAAGATCTTGTCATATGTCCAAACAGGCTAAACATGGATATCCTAATTAGAAAGTTGAATAACTTCTTCAACATAACTCTTTTGAGATTTCTTCAACTTCATGAAAGACTCACCACTTATTAATGGTTCTAAATTAAGCTTCTTACAAAGTGATTCATTCTGGTTTGATTAGAAGCTTGAAGAACTTGACATATGTCCAAACAGGATAAACATGGATATCCTGAGTAGAAAGTTGAATAACTTCTTCAACATAACTCCTATGGGATTTATTAAACTTCATGGAAACTCTCCACTTATTAACGGTACCACATCAAACTTCTTACATAGTGATTTATCCTGGTTTGATTAGAAGCTTGAAGAACTTGCCATATGTCCAAACAGGCTAAACATGGATATCCTGATTACAAAGTGGAATAACTTCTTTAACATAACTCCTGAGGGATTTATTCAACTTCATGAAAGACTCCCCACTGATTAATGGTTCCAAATCAAGCTTCTTACATAGTGATTCATCCTGGTTTGATTTGAAGCTTGAAGAAATTGCCATATGTCCAAATAGGCTAAACATGGATATCATGGGTAGAAAGTTGAATAACTTCTTCAACATAACTCCTATGGGATTTATTCAACTTCATGGAGACTCTCCACTGATTAACGGTTCCAAGTCAAGCTTCTTACATAGTGATTCATCCTTGTTTGAATAGCAGCTTGAAGAACTTGCCTTATGTCCTAACAGGCTAAACATGGATATCCTGATTAGAAAGTGGAATAACTTCTTCAACATAACTCATGTAAGATTTATTCAACATCATGAAAGACTCCAATCTGATTAATGGTTCCAAATAAGCTTCTTATATAGTGATTCATCCTGGTTTGATTAAAAGCTTGAAGAAATTGCCATATGTCCAAATAGGCTAAACATGGATATCATGGGTAGAAAGTTGAATAACTTCTTCAACATAACTCCTATGGGATTTATTCAACTCCATGGAGACTCTCCACTGAATAATGGTTCCAAATGAAGCTTCTTACATAGTGATACATCCTGGTTTGATTAGAAGCTTGAAGAACTTGCCATATGTCCAAACATGCTAAACATGGACATCTTGATTAAAAAGTGGAATAACTTCTTCAGCATAACTGTTATGAGATTTATTCAACTTCCTGAAAGACTCCCTACTTATTAATGGTTGAAAATCAAGTTTCTTACATAGTGATTCATCGTGGTTTGTTAGAAGCTTGAAAAACTTGCCATATGTCGAAACAGGCTAAACATGGATATCCTGATTAGAAAATGGAATAACTTCTTCAACATAACTCCTATGAGATTTATTCAACTTCATGAAAGACTCCCCACTGATTAATGGTTCTAAATTAAGCTTCTTTCATAGTGATTCATTCTGGTTTGATTAAAATCTTGAAGAACTTGCCATATGTCCAAACAAGCTAAACATGGATATCCTGAGTAGAAAGTTGAATAACTTGTTCAACATAACTCCTATGGGATTTATTAACCTTCATGGATACTATCCACTTATTAAGGTTTCACATCAAGCATCTTACATAGTTATTCATCCTGGTTTGATTAGAAGCTTGAAGAACTTGCCATATGTCCAAACAAGCTAAACATGGATATCCTGATTACAAAGTGAAATAACTTCTTTCACATAAGTCCTAAGGGATTAATTCAACTTCATGAAAGACTCCCCACTGATTAATGGTTCTAAATCAAGATTCTTACATAGTGATTCATCATGGTTTGATTAGAAGCTTGAAGAACTTGTCATATGTCCAAACAAGCTAAACATGGATATCTTGAGTAAAAAGTTGAATAACTTCTTCAATATAACTTCTATGAGATTTATTCAACTTCATGGAGACTCTCCACTAATTAACGGTTCCAAATCAAGATTCTTACATAGTGATTCATCCTGGTTTGATTAGAAACTTGAAGAATTTGCCATATGTCCAAACATGCTAAACATGGACATCCTGATTATAAAATGAAATAACTTCTTCAGCATAACTCCTATTAGATTTATTCAACTTCATGAAATACTCCCTACAGATTAGTGGTTACAAATCAAGCTTCTTATATGGTGATCCATCCTCGTTTGATAAGAAGCTTGAAGAACTTGCCATATGTCCAAACAGACAAAACATGTATATCTTGATTAAAAAGTGGAATATGTTCTTCAACCTAACTCCTATGGGATTTATTCAACTTCATGGAGACTCTCCACTGATTAACGGTTCCACATCAGGGTTCTTACATTGTGATTCATCTTGGTTTGATTAGAAGCTTGAAGAACTTGCCATATGTCCAAGCAGGCTAAACATGGATATCTTGAGTAAAAAGTTGAATAACTTCTTCAATATAACTCCTATGAGATTTATTCAACATCATGAAAGACTCCCTACTGATTAATGGTTTCAAATCAAGCTTCTTATATAGTGATTCATCCTGGTTTGATTAGAAGCTTGGAGAACTTGCCATATGTCCAAACAAGCTAAACATGGATATCCTCATTACAAAGTAGAATAACTTCTTTAACATAACTCGTAACGGATTTATTCAACTTCATGAAAGACTCCCCACTGATTAATGGTTTCAAATCAAGCTTCTTACATAGTGATCCACCCTGGTTTGATTAGAAGCTTGAAAAATTTGCCATATGTCCAAACAGGCTAAACATGGACATCCTGATTAGAAAGTGGAATAACTTCTTCAGCATAACTCCTATGAGATTTATTCAATTTCATGAAAGACTCCCTACTGATTAATGGTTTCAAATCAAGTTTCTTATATAGTGATTCAATCTGGTTTGATTAGAAGCTTGAAGAACTTGCCATATGTCCAAACAGGCTAAACATGGATATCTTGATTAGAAAGTGGAATATGTTCTTCAAAATAACTCATATGGGATTTATTCAACTTCATAGAGACTCTCCACTGATTAACGGTTCCACATCAAGGTTCTTACATAGTGATTCATCCTGGTTTGATTAGAAACTTGAAGAACTTGCCATATGTCCAAACAAGCTAAACATGGATATCCTGATTACAAAGTGGAATAACTTCTTCAGCATAACTCCTATGAGATTTATTCAACTTCATGAAAGACGCCCCACTGATTAATGTTTATAATCAATCTTCTTACATAGTGATTCACCTAGCTTTATTAGAAGCTTCAAGAACTTGCCATATGTCCAAACAAGCTAAACATTAATATCCTGATTAGAAAGTGGAATAACTTCTTCAACATAACTTCTATGAGATTTATTCAACTTAATGAAAGACTCCCTACTGTATAATGGTTCTAAATCAAGCTTCTTATATAGTGATTCATCTTTGTTTGCTTAGAAGCTTGAAGAACTTGCCATATGTCCAAACAGGCTAAACATGGATATCCTGAGTAGAAAGTTGAATAACTTCTTCAACATAACTCCTATGAGATTTATTCAACTTCATTGAGACTCTCCACTGATTAAAATTTCCACATCAAGCTTCTTATATAGTGATTTATCCTGGTTTGATGAGAAGCTTGAAGAACTTATCATATGTGCAAACATGCTAAACATGGATATCCTAATTAGAAAGTTGAATGACTTCTTCAACATAACTCTTATGAGATTTATTCAACTTCATGAAAGACTCACCACTTATTAATGGTTCTAAATTAAGCTTCTTACGTAGTGATTCATTCTGGTTTGGTTAGAAGCTTGAAGAACTTGCCATATGTCCAAACAGGCTAAACATGGATATTATGAGTAGAAAGTTGAATAACTTCTTCAACATAACTCCTATGGGATTTATTAAACTTCATGGAGACTCTCCACTTATTAACGGTACCACATCAAGCTTCTTACATAGTGATTTATCCTGGTTTGATTAGAAGCTTGAAGAACTTGCCATATGTCCAAACAGGCTAAACATGGATATCCTGATTACAAAGTGGACTAACTTCTTTAACATAACTCCTGAGGGACTTATACAACTTCATGAAAGACTCCCCACTGATTAATGGTTCCAAATCAAGCTTCTTACATAGTGATTCATCCCGGTTTGATTTGAAGCTTGAAGAAATTGCCATATGTCCAAATAGGCTAAACATGGATACCATGGGTAGAAAGTTGAATAACTTCTTCAACATAACTCCTATGGGATTTATTCAACTTCATGGAGACTCTCCACTGATTAACGGTTCCAAGTCAAGCTTCTTACATAGTGATTCATCCTTGTTTGACTAGAAGCTTGAACAACTTGCCTTATGTCCAAACAGGCTAAACATGGATATCCTGATTAGAAAGTGGAATAACTTCTTCAACATAACTCCTATGAGATTTATTCAACATCATGAAAGACTCAAATCTGATTAATGGTTCCAAATAAGCTTCTTATATAGTGATTCATCCTGGTTTGATTAAAAGCTTGAAGAACTTGCCATATGTCCAAACAAGCTAAACATGGATATCTTGATTAGAAAGTGGCATATGTTTTTCAACATAAATCCTATGGGATATATTTAACTTCATTGAGACTGTCCACTGATTAATGGTTCCAAATCAAGTTTCTTCCATTGTGATTCATCCTAGTTTGATTAGAAGCTTGAAGAACTTGCCATATGTCCAAACAGGCTAAACATGGACATCCTGATTACAAAGTGGAATAACTTCTTCAGCATAACTCCTATGAGATTTATTCAAGTTCATGAAAGACTCCCTACTGATTAATGGTTTCAAATCAAGCTTCTTTTATAGTGAGTCATCCTGGTTTGATTAGAAGCTTGAAGAACTTGCCATATGTCCAAACAAGCTAAACATGGATATCCTCATTACAAAGTGGAATAACTTCTTTAACATAACTCGTAACGGATTTATTCAACTTCATAAAAGATTCCCCACTGATTAATGGTTCCAAATCAAGGTTCTTACATAGTGATCCATCCTGGTTTGATTAGTAGCTTGAAGAATTTGCCATATGTCCAAACAGGCTAAACATGGACATCCTGATTAGAAAGTGGAATAACTTCTTCAGCATAACTCCTATGAGATTTATTGAAATTCATGAAAGATTCCCCACTGATTAATGGTTCTAAATTAAGCTTCTTACATTGTGATTCAATCTGGTTTGATTAGAAGCTTGAAGAACTTGCCATATGTCCAAACAGGCTAGACATGGATATCCTGAGTCAAAAGTTGAATAACTTCTTCAACATAACTCCTATGGGATTTATTCAACTCCATGGAGACTCTCCACTGAATAATGGTTCCAAATGAAGCTTCTTACATAGTGATACATCCTGGTTTGATTAGAAGCTTGAAGAACTTGCCATATGTCCAAACATGCTAAACATGGACATCTTGATTAAAAAGTGGAATAACTTCTTCAGCATAACTCCTATGAGATTTATTCAACTTCATGAAAGACTCCCTACTGATTATTGGTTCTAAATCAAGCTTTTTACATAGTGATTCATCCTGGTTTGTTAGAATCTTGAAAAACTTGCCATATGTCGAAACAGGCTAAACATGGATATCCTGATTAGAAAGTGGAATAACTTCTTCAACATAACTTCTATGAGATTTATTCAACTTCATGAAAGACTCCCCACTGATTAATGGTTCTAAATCAATCTTCTTACATAGTGATTCATCATGGTTTGATTAGAAGCTTGAAGAACTTGTCATATGTCGAAACAGGCTAAACATGGATATCCTGATTAGAAAGTTGAATAACTTGTTCAACATAACTCCTATGGGATTTATTCAACTTCATGGATACTCTCCACTGATTAACGGTTCCAAATCAAGCTTCTTACATAGTGATTCATCCTGGTTTGATTAGAAGCTTGAAGAACTTGCCATATGTCCAAACAGGCTAAACATGGACATCCTGATTAGAAAATGGAATAACTTCTTCAGCATAACCCTATGAGATTTATTCAACATCATGAAAGACTTCCTACTGATTAATGGTTTCAAATCAAGCTTCTTATATAGTGATTCATCCTGGTTTGATTAGAAGCTTGAAGAACTTGCCATATGTCCAAACAAGCTAAACATGGATATCCTGAGTAAAAATTGAATTAACTTCTTCAACATAACTCCTATGGGATTTACTCAACTTCATGGAGACTCTCCACTAATTAACGGTTCCAAATCAAGCTTCTTACATAGTGATTCATCCTGGTTTGATTAGAAGCTTGAAGAACTTGTCATGCGTCCAAACAGGCTAAACATGGATATCTTGATTAGAAAGTGGAATATGTTCTTCAAAATAACTCCTATGGGATTTATTTAACTTCATGGATACTCTCCACTGATTAACGGTTCCACATCAAGGTTCTTACATAGTGATTCGTCCTGGTTTGATTAGAAGCTTGAAGAACTTGCCATATGTCCAAACAAGCTAAACATGGATATCCTGATTACAAAGTGGAATAACTTCTTCAACATAACTCCTATGAAATATATTAAACTTCATGAAAGACTCCCTGCTGATTAATGGTTCTAAATCAAGATTCTTACATAGTGATTCATCATGGTTTGATTAAAAGCTTGAAGAACTTGTCATATGTCCAAACAAGTTAAACATGGATATCCTGAGTAAAAAGTTTAATAACTTCTTCAACATAACTCCTATGGGATTTATTCAACTTCATGGAGACTCTCCACTGATTAGCGGTTCCACATCAAGGTTCTTACATAGTGATTCATCCTGGTTTGATTAGAAACTTGAAGAACTTGCCATATGTCCAAACAAGCTAAACATGGATATCCTTATTAGAAAGTGGAATAACTTCTTCAACATAACTCCTATGAGATTGATTCAACTTCATGAAAGACTCCCCACTGATTAATGGTTCTAAATTAAGCTTCTTACATAGTGATTCATTTTTGTTTGATTAGAAGCTTGAAGAGTTTGCCATATGTCCAAACAGGCTAAACATGGATATCCTGAGTAGAAAGTTGAATAACTTGTTCAACATAACTCCTATGGGATTTATTCAACTTTATGGATACTCTCCACTGATTAACTGTTCCACATCAAGATTCTTACATAGTGATTCATCCTGGTTTGATTAGAAGCTTCAAGAACTTGCCATATGTCCAAACAAGCTAAACATGGATATCCTGAGTAAAAAGTTGAATAACTTCTTCAACAAACTCCTATGGGATTTATTCAAATTCATGGAGACTCTCCACTAATTAACGGTTCCATATCAAGCTTCTTACATAGTGATTCATCCTGGTTTGATTAGAAGCTTGAAGAATTTGCCATATGTCCAAACAAGCTAAACATGGATATCCTGATTAGAAAGTGAAATAACTTCTTCAGCATAACTCCTATAAGATTTATTCAACTTCATGAAAGATTCACCACTGATTAATGGTTCTACATCAAGGTTCTTACATAGTGATTCACCTGGCTTGATTAGAAGCTTCAAGAACTTGCCATATGTCCAAACAGGCTAAACATGGATATCCTGATTAGAAAGTGGAATAACTTCTTCAGCATAACTCCTATGAGATTTATTCAACTTCATGAAAGAATTTCTACTGATTAATGGTTTCAAATCAAGCTTCTTATATAGTGATTCATCCTGGTATGATTAGAAGCTTGAAGAACATACCATATGTCCAAACAGGCTAAACATGGATATCTTGATTAAAAAGTGGAATATGCTCTTCAACATAACTCCTATGGGATTTATTAGACTTCATGGAGACTTTCCACTGATTAAAGGTTCCACATCAAGGTTCTTACATAATGATTCATCCTGGTTTGATTAGAAACTTGAAGAACATGCCATATGTCCAAACAAGCTAAACATGGATATCCTGATTAGAAAGTGGAATAACTTTTTCAACATAACTCCTATGAGATTTATTCAACTTCATGAAAGACTCTCCACTGATTAATGGTTCTAAATTAAGCTTCTTACATAGTGATTCATCTTGGTTTGCTTAGAAGCTTGAAGAACTTGTCATATGACCAAACAAGCTAAACATGGATATCCTGAGTAGAAAGTTGAATAACTTCTTCAACATAACTCCTATGGGATTTATTCAACTTCATTGAGACTATCCACTGATTAATGGTTCTAAATTAAGCTTCTTACATTGTGATTCATTCTGGTTTGATTAGAAGCTTGAAAAACTTGCCATATGTCCAAACAGGTTAAACATGGATATCATGAGTAGAAAGTTGAATAACTTCTTCAACTTAACTCCTATGGGATTTATTCAACTTCATCGAGACTCTCCACTGAATAATGGTTCCAAATCAAGCTTCTTACATAGTGATTCATCCTGGTTTGATTTGAAGCTTGAAGAACTTACCATATGTCGAAACAGGCAAAAAATGAACATCTTGATTACAAAGTGGAATAACTTCTTCAGCATAACTCCTATGAGATTTATTCAACTTCATGAAATACTCACTACTGGTCAATGGTTCTAAATCAAGGTTCTTACATAGTGATTCATCCTGGTTTGTTAGAAGCTTGAAGAACTTGCCATATGTCCAAACAAGCTAAACATGGATATCCTGGGTAGAAAGTTGAATAACTTGTTCAACATAACTCCTATGAGATTTATTCAACTTTATGAATACTCTCCACTGATTAACTGTTCCACATCAAGACTCTTACATAGTTATTCATCCTGGTTTGATTAGATGCTTGAAGAACTTGTTATATGTCCAAACAGGCTAAACATGGATATCGTGATTACAAAGTGGAATAACTTCTTCAAAATAAATCCTAAGGGATTAATTCAACTTCATGAAAGACTCCCCACTGATTAATGGTTCCAAATCAAGCTTCTTACATAGTGATTCATCTTGGTTTGATTAGAGGCTGGAAGAACTTGCCATATGTCCAAACAAGCTAAACATGGATATCTTGAGTAAAAAGTTGAATAACTTCTTCAACAAACTCCTATGGGATTTATTCAACTTCATGGAGACTCTCCACTAATTAACAGTTCCAAATCAAGCTTCTTACATAGTGATTCATCTGGTTCTATTAGAAGCTTGAAGAATTTGTCATATGTCCAAACAAGCTAAACATGGATATCCTGATTAGAAAGTTGATTAACTTCTTTATCATAACTCCTATGGGAATTATTCAACTTCATTGAGACTCTCCAATGATTAAAGTTCCCACATCAAGCCTCTTATATAGTTATTTATCCTGGTTTTATTAGAAGCTTGAAGAACTTGTCATATGTCAAAACAGGCTAAACATAGATATCCTGATTACAAAGTGGAATAACTTCTTCAGCATAACTCCTATGAGATTTATTCAACTTCATGAAAGACTCCCTACTGATTAATGGTTCTAAATTAAGCTTCTTACATTGTGATTCATTCTGGTTTGATTAGAAGCTTGAAGAACTTGCCATATGTCCAAACAGGTTAAACATGGATATTATGAGTAGAAAGTTGAATAACTTCTTCAACTTAACTCCTATGGGATTTATTCAACTTCTTTGAGACGCTCCACTGAATAATGGTTCCAAATCAAGCTTCTTACATAGTGATTCATCCTTGTTTGATTAGAAGCTTGAAGAACTTACAATATGTCCAAACAGGCTAAAAATGAACATCTTGATTACAAAGTGGAATAACTTCTTCATTATAACTCCTATGAGATTTATTCAACTTCATGAAATACTCACTACTGGTTAATGGTTCTAAATCAAGCTTCTTACATAGTGATTCATCCTGGTTTGTTAGAAGCTTGAAGAACTTGCCATATGTCCAAACAGGCTAAACATGGATATCCTGAGTAGAAAGTTAAATAACTTGTTCAACATAACTCCTATGAGATTTATTCAACTTTATGGATACTCTCCATTGATTACTGTTCCACATCAAGACTCTTACATAGTTATTCATCCTGGTTTGATTAGAAGCTTGAAGAACTTGCTATATATCCAAACATGCTAAACATGGATATCCTGATTACAAAGTGGAATAACTACTTTAACATAAATCCTAAGGGATTAATTCAACTTCATGAAAGACTCCCCACTGATTAATGGTTCCAAATCAAGCTTCTTACATAGTGATTCATCCTGGTTTGATTAGAATCTTGAAGAACTTGCCATATGTCCAAACAAGCTAAACATGGATATCCTGAGTAAAACGTTGAATAACTTCTTCAACAAACTCCTATGGGATTTATTCAACTTCATGGAGAATCTACACTGATTAATATTTCCACATTAATCCTCTTATATAGTGATTTATCTTGGTTTGATTAGAAGCTTGAAAAACTTGTCATATGTCAAAACAGGCTAAACATAGATATCTTGATTACAAAGTGGAATAACTTCTTCAGCATAACTCCTATGAGATTTATTCAACTTCATGGATACTGTCCACTGATTAACGGTTCCACATCCAGCTTCTTACATAGTTATTCATCCTGGTTTGATTAGAAGCTTGAAGAACTTGCAATATGTCCAAATAGGCTAAACATGGATATCCTGATTATAAAGTGGAATAACTTCTTCAGCATAACTCCTATGGGATTTATTCAACTTCATGGATACTCTCCACTGATTAGCGGTTTCACATCAAGCTTCTTACATAGTGATTCATCCTGGTTTGATTAGAAGCTTGAAGAACTTGTCATATGTCCAAACAAGCTAAACATGGATATCCTTATTACAACGTGGAATAACTTCTTTAACATAACTCCTAAGGGATTAATTCAACTTCATGAAAGACTCCCCACTGATTAATGGTTCTAAATCAAGCTTCTTACATAGTGATTCATCCTGGTTTGATTAGAAGCTTGAAGAACTTGCCATATGTCCAAACAAACTAAACATGGATATCCTGATTAAAAAGTTTAATAACTTCTTCAACATAACTCCTATGAAATTTATTCAACTTCATGGAGAATCTCCACTAACTAACGGTTCCAAATCAAGCTTCTTTCATAGTGATTCATCCTCGTTTGATTAGAAACTTGAAGAATTTGTCATATGTCCAAACATGCTAAACATGGACATCCTGATTAGAAAGTGGTATAACTTCTTCAGCATAACTCTTATGAGATTTATTCAACTTCATGATATACTCCCTACTGATTAATGGTCCTAAATTAAGTTTCTTACATAGTGATTCATTCTGGTTTGATTAGAAGATTGAAGAACTTGCCATATGTCCAAATAGGCTAAACATGGTTATCTTGATTAGAAAGTGGAATATGCTCTTCAACATAACTCCTAGGGGATTTATTCAACTTCATGGAGACTCTCCACTGATTAACTGTTCCACATCAAGGTTCTTACATAATGATTCATCCTGGTTTGTTAGAAGCTTGAAGAACTTGCCATATGTCGAAACAGGCTAAACATGGATATCCTGATTAGAAAGTGGAATAATTTCTTCAACATAATTCCTATGAGATTTATTTAACTTCATGAAAGATTCTCCACTGATTAACGGTTCTAAATCAAGCTTCTTATATAGTGATTGATTCTTGTTTGATTAGAAGCTTGAAGAACTTGCCTTATGTCCAAACAGGCTAAACATGGATATCCTGAGTAGAAAGTTGAATAACTTCTTCAACATAACTCCTATGGGATTTATTCAACTTCATGGATACTGTCCACTGATTAACGGTTCCACATAAAGCTTCTTACATAGTTATTCATCCTGGTTTGATTAGAAGCTTGAAGAACTTGCCATATGTCCAAACATGTTAAACATGGATATCCTGATTACAAAGTGGACTAACTTCTTTAACATAACTCCTAAGGATTAATTCAACTTTATGAAAGACTCCCCACTGATTAATGGTTCCAAATCAATATTCTTACATAGTGATTCATCCTTGTTTGATTAGGAGCTTGAAGAACTTGCCATATGTCCAATCAAGTTAAACATGGATATCCTGAGTAAAAAGTGAATAACTTCTTCAACATAACTCCTATGAAATTTATTCAACTTCATGGATACTGTCCACTGATTAACGGTTCCACATCAAGCTTCTTACATAGTTATTCATCCTGGTTTGATTAGAAGCTTGAAGAACTTGCAATATGTCCAAATAGGCTAAACATGGATATCCTGATTATAAAGTGGAATAACTTCTTCAGCATAACTCCTATGAGATTTATTCAACCTCACGAAAGACTCCCTACTGATTAACGGTTCTAAATAAAACTTCTTAGATACTGATTCATCCTGGTTTGATTAGAAGCTTGAAGAACTTGTCATATATTTAAACAGGCTAAACATGGATATCTTGAGTAGAAAGTTGAATAACTTCTTAAACATAACTCCTATGGGATTTATTCAACTTCATGGAGACTCTCCCCTGATTAACGGTTCCAAATCAAGCTTCTTACATAGTTATTCATCCTGGTTTGATTAGAAGCTTGAAGAACTTGCCATATGTCCAAACATGCTAAACATGGACATCCTGATTACAAAGTGGAATAACTTCTTCAGCATAACTTCTATGAGATTTATTCAACTTCATGAAAGACTCCCTACTGATTAATGGTCCTAATTTATGTTTCTTACATAGTGATTCATTCTTGTTTTATTAGAAGCTTGAAGAACTTGCCATATGTCCAAACAGGCTAAACATGGACATCCTGATTACAAAGTGGAATAACTTCTTCAGCATAACTCCTATGAGATTTATTCAACTTCGTGAAAGACTCCCTACTGATTAATGGTCCTAAATTAAGTTTCTTACATAGTGATTCATTCTGGTTTATTAGAAGCTTGAAGAACTTGGCATATGTCCAAACAGGCTAAACATGGATATCTTGATTAAAAAGTTGAATAACTTCTTAAAGATAACTCCTATGGGATTTATTCAACTTCATGGAGACTCTCCCCTGATTAACGGTTCCAAATCAAGCTTCTTACATAGTGATTCATCCTGGTTTGATTAGAAGCTTGAAGAACTTGCCATATGTCCAAACAGGCTAAACATGGACATCCTGATTACAAAGTGGAATAACTTCTTCAGCATAACTTCTATGAGATTTATTCAACTTCATGAAAGACTCCCTACTGATTAATGGACCTAATTTTAAGTTTCTTACATAATGATTCATTCTGGTTTTATTAGAAGCTTGAAGAACTTGCCATATGTCCAAACAAGCTAAACATGGATATCCTGAGTAGAAAGTTGAATAACTTCTTCAACATAACTCCTATGGGATTTATTCAAATTCATGGAGACTCTCCACTGATTAAAATTTCCACATCAATCTTCTTATATAGTGATTTATCCTGGTTTGATTAGAAGCTTGAAGAACTTGTCATATGTCAAAACAGGCTAAACATAGATATCCTGATTACAAAGTTGAATAACTTCTTCAGCATAACTCCTATGAGATTTATTCAACTTCATGAAAGACTCCCTACTGATTAATTGTTCTAAATCAAGATTCTTACATAGTGATTCATCCTGGTTAGATTAGAAGCTTGAAGAACTTGCCATATGCCCAAACAGGCTAAACATGGATATCCTGATTAGAAAGTGGAATAACTTCTTCAACATAACTCCTATGAAATTTATTCATCTTCATGGAGACTCTCCACTGATTAACGGTTCTAAATCAAGCTTCTTATATAGTGATTGATTCTTATTTGATTAGAAGCTTGAAGAACTTGCCTAATGTCCAAACAGGCTAAACATGGATATCCTGAGTAGAAAGTTGAATAACTTCTTCAACATAACTCCTATGGGATTTATTCAATTTCATGGATACTCTCCACTGATTAGCGGTTTCACATCAAGCTTCTTAGATAGTGATTTACCCTGGTTTGATTAGAAGCTTGAAGAACTTGTCATATGTCCAAACAAGCTAAACATGGATATCCTGATTACAACGTGGAATAACTTCTTTAACATAACTCGTAAGGGATTAATTCAACTTTATGAAAGACTCCCCACTGATTAATGGTTCTAAATCAAGCTTCTTACATAGTGATTCATCCTGGTTTGATTAGAAGCTTGAAGAACTTGCCATATGTCCAAACAAACTAAACATGGATATCCTGATTAAAAAGTTTAATAACTTCTTCAACATAACTCCTATGAAATTTATTCAACTTCATGGAGAATCTCCACTAACTAACGGTTCCAAATCAAGCTTCTTTCATAGTGATTCATCCTGGTTTGATTAGAAACTTGAAGAATTTGCCATATGTCCAAACATAATAAACATGGACATCCTGATTAGAAAGTGGAATAACTTCTTCAGCATAACTCTTATGAGATTTATTCAACTTCATGAAATACTCCCTACTGATTAATGGTCCTAAATTAAGTTTCTTACATAGTGATTAATTCTGGTTTGATTAGAAGATTGAAGAACTTGCCATATGTCCAAACAGGCTAAACATGGATATCTTGATTAGAAAGTGGAATATGCTCTTCAACATAACTCCTTGGGGATTTATTCAACTTCATGGAGCCTCTCCACTGATTAACTGTTCCACATCAAGGTTCTTACATAATGATTCATCCTGGTTTGTTAGAAGCTTGAAGAACTTGTCATATGTCGAAACAGGCTAAACATGGATATCCTGATTAGAAAGTGGAATAATTTCTTCAACATAATTCCTATGAGATTTATTTAACTTCATGAAAGATTCCCCACTGATTAACGGTTCTAAATCAAGCTTCTTATATAGTGATTGATTCTTGTTTGATTAGAAGCTTGAAGAACTTGCCTTATTTCCAAACAGGCTAAACATGGATATCCTGAGTAGAAAGTTGAATAACTTCTTCAACATAATTCCTATGGGATTTATTAAACTTCATGGATACTGTCCACTGATTAACGGTTCCACATAAAGCTTCGTACATAGTTATTCATCCTGGTTTGATTAGAAGCTTGAAGAACTTGCCATATGTCCAAACAGGTTAAACATGGATATCCTGATTACAAAGTGGACTAACTTCTTTAACATAACTCCTAAGGATTAATTCAACTTTATGAAAGACTCCCCACTGATTAATGGTTCTAAATCAATATTCTTACATAGTGATTCATCCTTGTTTGATTAGGAGCTTGAAGAACTTGCCATATGTCCAAACAAGCTAAACATGGATATCCTGAGTAAAAAGTGAATAACTTCTTCAACATAACTCCTATGAAATTTATTCAACTTCATGGATACTGTCCACTGATTAACGGTTCCACATCAAGCTTCTTACATAGTTATTCATCCTGGTTTGATTAGAAGCTTGAAGAACTTGCCATATGTCCAAACAGGCTAAACATGGACATCCTGATTACAAAGTGGAATAACTTCTTCAGCATAACTTCTATGAGATTTATTCAACTTCATGAAAGACTCCCTACTGATTAATTGTCCTAATTTAAGTTTCTTACATAGTGATTCATTCTGGTTTTATTAGAAGCTTGAAGAACTTGCCATATGTCCAAACAGGCTAAACATGGACATCCTGATTACAAAGTGGAATAACTTCTTCAGCATAACTCCTATGAGATTTATTCAACTTCGTGAAAGACTCCCTACTGATTAATGGTCCTAAATTAAGTTTCTTACATAGTGATTCATTCTGGTTTATTAGAAGCTTGAAGAACTTGCCATATGTCCAAACA
>MU106240.1:74260-87440 GCA_012274485.2 Sinapis alba
TCCTTATGGTATGGAGCTTAGCCACTGGTGCAAAAGTATCAAGGTAGTCTTCTCCATAAGTCTGAGTGAATCCTCTTGCAACAAGCCTTGTCTTGCATCTTTCCACAGTACCATCAGCATTGTATTTGATGGTGAAGATCCACATGCTTGTCACTGCCTTCTTGCCCTTTGGAAGTTCTGCTTCATACCAAGTGTCATTCACAATCATAGCATTGGTTTCATTTCCCACTGAGTCTCTCCACTCCTTGTGTTTCATAGCTTCCTCATAAGACCTTGGGATGTACTCCTGGTCTAGCTTTCCCATGAACACAACATGTTCCTGTGGGTATTGAGCCAAAGAACACACAGCTCGAATGGGATGAGCTACTGCTTGTGAGTTGAAGTAGACTCTTGTGTTGACCCAATTTGAAGGAGAATGTCTAATCCTGGTGCTCCTTCTTAATGTTTGAACATTTTCTTCAGTTGGTGTAGTCTCCTCTTGATATTCACTCACCACTGACCCTTCTTGTTGCTCATCTTGGTCCTGAGATACTGAACTTTCTTGTTGAGCTTCAGTTTGATTCCCCCCTTCAGGAGCAAGAGGAGTAACATCCACAACTTCATATTCAGACCCCTCAGGTGATTCTTCAGTTTGTGGACTTGGCTGGTCTTGTCTTGGCTCAGTCTCCATCACAACCCTCTCTTGTGGTATATTGATGCCAAGACTCTCCATTACCCTTCTCAAATTTGCAGCTCTATCTGAGGCTGATTGAGACAAATCTTTCACCTCATCCCAACTCTTCTCATCATAGTAGCCTCTAGATTCAACAAACCTCACATCTCTAGAGATTAAAACCCTCCTGGTTTCTGGTGAAAAACACTTGTATCCCTTTTGGTGAGGTGAGTACCCAATGAACATTGCCCTTGTACTATTTGGTTCCAGCTTGTTCCTTTGTTCTCCTGGAATTAAGACAAAGCACAAGCAACCAAATACCCGAAGGTGATCTATAGATGGGCAATATTTGTTTAATACCTCATGTGGAGACTGATCTTTAAGAACCTTGGTAGGAATCTTGTTGATCAAGTAGCAAGCTGTCATCACAGCATCTCCCCAGAACCTCTTAGGTACATTCATGTGGAACATCATACTTATGGCCACCTCCATAAGATGTCTATTCTTCCTCTCAGCCACACCATTTTGTTGTGGAGTATATGGACAGCTTGTTTGATGGATCATCCCATACTTGGCTAAGTGTTGTTTGAATGCTTTGCTGGTGTATTCTCCTCCATTATCTGATCTAAGAATTTTTATCTTGGCATTGTAATGGTTAGAGACATAAGTTTGGAAGTTTATAAAAGCATCTAACACCCTATCTTTAGATTGCAGCAAGGTGATCCATGTGTACTTTGATTTCTCATCTATAAATGTCACAAAGTACTTATGATGTTCCCTAGATGCACAAGGAGCAGTCCACACATCAGAGTGAATTAAATCAAAGCAACTTTCATAGATTGTACTAGATTTAGGAAAGACAGTTTTGCAATGTTTTCCTAGGATACAAGCTTCACAATCTTTTTGAAATGAAATACTAGGCAACATGATGTTCAAGGCACGAGAATGAGGATGTCCTAATCTAGCATGCCACATTACATCTTTAGGGAAATTAAAACTTGAATTTAAAGCATAAGATAAATCGGCTGTGAGCTTGGTGTCTTCAAGCAAGTACAAGTCTCCCTTGGTCACACCTTTGCCAAGCAACCTACTAGTTTCAATATCCTGAAAGTAGACATCATTAGGAGTGAAAGTAACACTGCAATTCAAGTCATTAGTGGCCTTTTTAACTGATAACAAATTAGAGGTGAAACTAGGCATATAAAAGGCTTTAGTATCCTTGTTGAACAACCTAAGATCACCTACTCCTTTAATTGGTACTCTATCACCATTAGCAATCATAACATTTCCTAAGGCAGGAACAATATTTTTAATTAAGTTTTGATCACTAATCATGTGGTGGCTAGCTCCTGAATCTATAACTAAAGGTTTAGTTAATTTTAAATCAGTGAAAGCATTCAAGGAGACACCACAATTAGAAGCATGTAAAGAGGTACCAAGTATGTTACCAGAGTTGTCCTTGAGGATCTTGATGAGAGCCTCAATATCAGATCGCTTGATGGCTTCATCTTGTGTGTTCCTCAAGCTTGAACAGCTACTGGAAGTCAATGTCTTTCCCTCACCAGCAGCATGGTTAGAGCGCATGGTTCCTGGAGTAGATGGTTCACCCACATCACTAGAGAGATTGGCTCTTGCTTCATGGTATGGTGTCCTGAACTTTTGAGGTTTGAGGTGAGGATGAAGTATCCAGCATTTGTCCTTTCCATGGCCTTTCTTCTTGCAGTGGTCGCATACCCATATCTTCTTGTCATCATGCTTGTAGGAGCCTTTGTTTGCAATACCCTCAGCCTGGTTTGCAAGAACAAGTTCTCCTTTGCCTCCAAATAGCTCCACAGAGCCTTGTTCCTTTTGAATCTGAGCGCATAGCTCTTCAAGAGATGGAAGTTTATCACTCCTTAGGATGTGCTTAATCAGGTCTCCATAGGCTGGATTGAGAGTAAACAGCAAGGCAAATACCTTATCTTGTTCTCTTCTTTCATTAAGCACCTCAGGATCAACAGTAGCTGGTCTGAACATCTCCAGCTCTGCCCACAAGGATCTAAACTTCCCAAAATGCTTAGAAAAATCAGTGTCCTCTTGACTGAGAGTGTTGATGGCCCTCTTGACTTCAAACACTCTACTGATGTTAGACTGGTTACCATAAACCTTTTGTAGTGTGTCCCACAGATCCTTGGAAGTTTCACAGTAGGAGTAAGCTTCTTGGATTGAGGCTTCAAGGCTGGACTGGAGAATGGACAACACCATGAGATCCTCCTGATCTTTCTTCCTGTCGCCAGCTTCAGCAGTCACAACTTCTTTACCATCCTCTCCTAGGATGATCTTCTTTGGCCTCTTGCCTTCTTCAACAATTTCCCAGAGGCCTCTTCCTCCAAGAGCAGTTTTAGCTAGTCTTGCCCACAGTAGGTAGTTAGTTCCCTTGAGAGTAACAGGAATCATAACCATTTTTGAGTTTTCTGTCAAATCCATCAAGAACAACTCAAGAACAGCAAGAACAGCTCAAGAACAGTGGAAAAGGACAAAAATAATTTCGAAAATTATCAGAGTAGCTTAGTAGTTTGCGGAATAAGAAAGAGAGAGTAAGAGAGAATAGGTTTCAGGAGCTTAATGCTCTGATACCATGTGAGAATTAGAGAATTAGAGAGTAACTAAGGAAGAACATGAAGAACACATGAAGAACTAGAGAGAGAGAGAGGGGATTTCGAAATGAGACTAGAGAGAAGTGTTTCTTATTCACTTGCTTAATTCAGAACATGTTACAAGCATATTTAAAGGCAAACAAAGGAGCTACTTGACAACATAAATTAATAAACAAAGGGAAGGCAGTCTGGTGTGATCAGGGAAGCAGTCTGGTGTGGTCAGGGCAGTCTGGTGTGGTCAGGGCAGTCTGGTATGATCAGTGCACACCCAGACAGTGTGAAAGTGACAGGTCCTTGATCTTGTCCCAACATGTGACCTTGTGGTCCTGCTTCTCCAACACCTCTCTCAGCTCTCCCTCCTCCTTTGTCAATATCAATACAATATAGTAAGCTTCCTTGGACCTTCTTTTGCTCATGCAACCAGGCACAACACTTGCTTGCCTTTGAAGGCACTCTAGGTTGTACGGACAGCCTTGGTTAACAAGTTAACTCCTCACTTAATTCGAATCAACCATTCCTCTTGATCTTTATTGCTTCATCTCAACAAGACTCCCCACTGATTAATGGTGCTAAATTAAGCTTCTTACATAGTGATTCAATCTGGTTTGATTAGAAACTTGAAGAACTTGTCATATGTCCAAACATGCTAAACATGGATATCCTGAGTAGAAAATTGAATGACTTCTTCAACATAACTCCTATGAGATTTTTTCAACTTCATGGAGACTTTCCTCTGATTAACGGTTCCACATCAAGCTTCTTACATAGTGATTCATCCTGGTTTGATTAGAAGCTTGAAGAACTTGCCATATGTCCAAGCAGGCTAAACATGGATATCCTGATTACAAAGTGGAATAACTTCTTTAACATAACCCCTAAGGGATTTATTCAACTTCATGAAAGACTCCCCACTGATTAATGGTTCTAAATCAAGATTCTTACATAGTGATTCATCCTTGTTTGATTAGAAGCTTGAAGAACTTGCCATATGTCCAAACAGGCTAAACATGGATATCCTGAGTAAAAAGTTGAATAACTTCTTCAACATAACTCCTATGTGATTTATTCAACTTCATGGAGACTCTCCACTGATTAACGTTTCCACATCAAGCTTCTTACATAGTGATTCATCCTGGTTTGATTAGAAGCTTGAAGAACTTGCCATATGTCCAAACAGGCTAAACATGGATATCCTGATTACAAAGTGGAATAACTTCTTCAGCATAACTCCTATGAGATTTATTCAACTTCATGAAAGACTGCCTACTGATTAATGGTTCTAAATCAAGCTTTTAGATAGTGATTCGTCCTGGTTTGATTAGAAGATTCAAGAACTTGTCATATGTTCAAACAGGCTAAACATGGATATCCTGAGTAGAAAGTTGAATAACTTCTTCAACATAACTCCTATGGGATTTATTTAACTTCATGGAGACTCTCCACTGACTAACGGTTCCAAATCAAGCTTCTTACATAGTGATTCATCCTGGTTTGATTAGAAGCTTCAAGAACTTGCTATATGTCCAAACATGCTAAACTTGGATATCCTTATTAGAAAGTGGAATAACTTCTTCAGCATAACTCCTATGAGATTTATTCAACTTCATGAAATACTCCCTACTGGTTAATGGTTCTAAATCAAGCTTTTAGATAATGATTCATCCTGGTTTGTTAGAAGCTTGAAGAACTTGCCATATGTCGAAACAGGCTAAACATGAATATCCTGATTAGAAAGTGGAATAAGTTCTTCAACATAATTCCTATGAGATTTATTCGACTTCATGAAAGACTCCCCACTGATTAATGGTGCTAAATTAAGCTTCTTACATAGTGATTCAATCTGGTTTGATTAGAAACTTGAAGAACTTGTCATATGTCCAAACAGGCTAAACATGGATATCCTGAGTAGAAAGTTGAATAACTTCTTCAACATAACTCCTATGAGATTTATTTTAACTCCATGGAGACTCTCCTCTGATTAACGGTTCCACATCAAGCTTCTTACATAGTGGTTCATCCTGGTTTGATTAGAAGCTTGAAGAACTTACCATATGTCTAAACAGGATAAACATGGATATCCTGATTACAAAGTGGAATAACTTCTTTAACATAACCCCTAAGGGATTTATTCAACTTCATGAAAGACTCCCCACTGATTAATGGTTCCAAATCAAGCTTCTTACATAGTGATTCATCGTTGTTTGATTAGAAGCTTGAAGAACTTTCCATATGTCCAAACAGGCTAAACATGGATATCCTGAGTAAAAAATTAAATAACTTCTTCAACATAACTCCTATGATATTTATTCAACTTCATGTAGACTCTCCACTAATTAACGGTTACAAACCAAGCTTCTTACATAGTGATTCATCGTGGTTTAATTTGGAAGCTTGAAGAATTTGCCATATGTCCAAACAGGCTAAACATGGACATCCTGATTAGAAAGGGGAATAACTTCTTCAGCATAACTCCTATGAGATTTATTCAACTTCATGAAAGACTCCCTACTGATTAATGGTTTCAAATCAAGCTTCTTATATAGTGATTCATCCCGGTTTAAGTAGAAGCTTGAAGAAGTTGCCATATCTCCAAACAGGCTAAACATGGATATCTTGATTAGAAAATGGAATATATTCTTCAAAATAACACCTATGGGATTTATTCAACTTCATGAAGACTCCCCACTGATTAATGGTTCCAAATGAAGCTTCTTACATAGTGATTCATCCTTGTTTGATTAGAAGCTTGAAGAACTTGCCATATGTCCAAACAGGCTAAACATGAATATCCTGAGTAAAAAGTTGAATAACTTCTTCAACATAACTCATATGTGATTTATTCAACTTCATGGAGACTCTCCACTGATTAATGTTTCCACATCAAGCTTAAAACATAGAGATTCATCCTGGTTTGATTAGAAGCTTGAAGAACTTGCCATATGTCCAAACAGGCTAAACATGGATATCCTGATTACAAAGTGGAATAATTTCTTCAGCATAACTCCTATGAGATTTATTCAACTTCATGAAAGACTCCCTACTGATTAATGGTTCTAAATAAAGCTTCTTAGATAGTGATTCATCCTGGTTTGATTAGAAGCTTGAAGAACTTGTCATATGTTCAAACAGGCTAAACATGGATATCCTAAGTAGAAAGTTGAATAACTTCTTCAACATAACTCCTATGGGATTTATTCAACTTCATGGAGACTCTCCACTGATTAACGGTTCCAAATCAATCTTCTTACATAGTGATTTATCCTGGTTTGATTAGAAGCTTGAAGAACTTGCCATATGTCCAAACATGCTAAACATGGACGTCCTGATTACAAAGTGGAATAACTTCTTAATCATAACTTCTATGAGATTTATTCATCTTCATGAAGGACTCCCTACTGATTAATGGTCCTAAATTAAGTTTCTTACATAGTGATTCATTCTGGTTTTATTAGAAGCTTGAAGAACTTGCCATATGTCCAAACAGGCTAAACATGTATATCATGAGTAGAAAATTGAATAACTTCTTCAACATAACTCTTATGGGATTTATTCTAATTCATGGAGACTCTCCACTGATTAACGGTTTCAGCTTCTTACATAGTTATTCATCCTGGTTTGATTAGAAGCTTGAAGAGCTTGCCATATGTCCAAACAGGCAAACATGGATATCTTGAGTATAAAGTTGAATAACTTCTACAACATAACTCCTATGGGATTTATTCAACTTCATGGAGACTCTCCACTGATTAACGGTTCCGCATAAAGCTTCTTACATAGTGATTTATTCTGGTTTGATTAGAAGCTTGAAGAACTTCCATATGTCCAAACAGGCTAAACATGGATATCCTTATTACAAAGTGGAATAACTTCTTTAACATAACTGATAAGGGATTAATTCAACTTCATGAAAGACTCCACACTGATTAATGGTTACAAATAAAGCTTCTTACATAGTGATTTATCCTGTTTTGATGTGAAGCTTGAAGAACTTGTCATATGTCCAAACATGCTAAACGTGGATATCTTGAGTAGAAAGTTGAATAACTTCTTCAACATAACTCCTATGGGATTTATTCAACTTCATGGAGACTCTCCACTGATTAACGGTTCCACATCAAGCTTCTTACATAGTTATTTATCCTGGTTTGATTAGAAACTTGAAGAACTTGCCATATGTCCAAACATGCTAAACATGCATATCTTGATTAGAAAGTGGAATAACTTCTTCAACATAACTCCTATGAGATTTATTCAACTTCATGAAGGACTCCCCACTTATTGATGGTTCTAAATTAAGCTTCTTACATATTGATTCATCATGGTTTGATTAGAAGCTTGAAGAACTTGCCATATGTCCAAACAGTCTAAACATGGATATCCTGAGTAGAAAGTTAAATAACTTCTTCAACATAACTCGTACAGGATTTATTCAACATCATGGAGACTCTCCACTTATTAACGGTTCCACATCAAGCTTCTTACATAGTGATTCATCCTGGTTTGATTAGAAGCTTGAAGAACTTGCCATATGTCCAAGCAGGTTAAATATGGATATCTTGATTACAAAGTAGAATAACTTCTTTAACAAAACTCCTAAGGGATTTATTCAACTTCATGAAAGACTCCCCATGTATTAATGGTTCCAAATAAAGATTCTTACATAGTGATTCATCCTGGTTTAATTAGAAGCTTGAAGAACTTGTCATATTTCCAAACAGACTAAATATGGATATCCTGATTAGAAAGTGGAATAACTTCTTCAACATAACTCCTATGAGATTTATTAACCTTCATGAAAGACTCCACACTTATTAATGGTTATAAATTAAGCTTCTTACATAGTGATTCATCCTGGTTTGTTTAAAAGCTTGGAGAACTTGCCATATTTCCAAACAAGCTAAACATGGATATCCTAATTAGAAAGTGGAATAACTTTTTCAACCTAACTCCTATGAGATTTATTATACATCATGAAAGAATCCCATCTGATTAATGGTTCCAAATCAAGCTTCTTACATAGTGATTCATCCTGGTTTGATTAGAAGCTTGAAGAACTTGTCATATTTCCAAACAGACTAAATATGGATATCCTGATTAGAAAGTGGAATAACTTCTTCAACATAACTCCTATGAGATTTATTAACCTTCATGAAAGACTCCACACTTATTAATGGTTATAAATTAAGCTTCTTACATAGTGATTCATCCTGGTTTGATTAGAAGCTTGAAAACTTGCCATATGTCCAAACAGGCTAAACATGGATATCCTTAGTAGAAAGTTGAATAACTTCTTCAACATAACTCCTATGGGATTTATTCAACTTCATGGAGATTCTCCACTTATTAACGGTTCAAAATCAAGCTTCTTACATTGTGATTCATCCTGGTTTGATTAGAAGCTTGAAGAACTTGCCATATGTCCAAACAGGCTAAACATGGATATCCTTATTAGAAAGTGGAATAACTTCTTCAACATAACTCCTATGAGATTTATTCAACATCATGAAAGACTCCCAACTGATTAATGGTTCCAAATCAAGCTTCTTACATAGTGATTCATCATGGTTTGATTAGAAGCTTGAAGAACTTGCCATATGTCCAAACAGTCTAAACATGGATATCCTGAGTAGAAAGTTAAATAACTTCTTCAACGTAACTCGTACAGGATTTATTCAACATCATGGAGACTCTCCACTTATTAACGGTTACACATCAAGCTTCTTACATAGTGATTCATCCTAGTTTGATTAGAAGCTTGAAGAACTTGCCATATGTCCAAGCAGGTTAAATATGGATATCTTGATTACAAAGTAGAATAACTTCTTTAACAAAACTCCTAAGGGATTTATTCAACTTCATGAAAGACTCCCCATGTATTAATGGTTCCAAATAAAGATTCTTACATAGTGATTCATCCTGGTTTGATTAGAAGCTTGAAGAACTTGTCATATTTCCAAACAGACTAAATATGGATATCCTGATTAGAAAGTGGAATAACTTCTTCAACATAACTCCTATGAGATTTATTAACCTTCATGAAAGACTCCACACTTATTAATGGTTATAAATTAAGCTTCTTACATAGTGATTCATCCTGGTTTGATTAGAAGCTTGAAAACTTGCCATATGTCCAAACAGGCTAAACATGGATATCCTTAGTAGAAAGTTGAATAACTTCTTCAACATAACTCCTATGGGATTTATTTAACTTCATGGAGACTCTCCACTGATTAACGGTTCCAAATCAAGCTTCTTACATAGTGATTCATCCTGGTTTGTTTAAAAGCTTGGAGAACTTGCCATATTTCCAAACAAGCTAAACATGGATATCCTAATTAGAAAGTGGAATAACTTTTTCAACCTAACTCCTATGAGATTTATTATACATCATGAAAGACTCCCATCTGATTAATGGTTCCAAATCAAGCTTCTTACATAGTGATTCATCCTGGTTTGATTAGAAGCTTGAAGAACTTGTCATATTTCCAAACAGACTAAATATAGATATCCTGATTAGAAAGTGGAATAACTTCTTCAACATAACTCTTATGAGATTTATTAACCTTCATGAAAGACTCCACACTTATTAATGGTTATAAATTAAGCTTCTTACATAGTGATTCATCCTGGTTTGATTAGAAGCTTGAAAACTTGCCATATGTCCAAACAGGCTAAACATGGATATCCTTAGTAGAAAGTTGAATAACTTCTTCAACATAACTCCTATGGGATTTATTCAACTTCATGGAGATTCTCCACTTATTAACGGTTCAAAATCAAGCTTCTTACATTGTGATTCATCCTGGTTTGATTAGAAGCTTGAAGAACTTGCCATATGTCCAAACAGGCTAAACATGGATATCCTTATTAGAAAGTGGAATAACTTCTTCAACATAACTCCTATGAGATTTATTCAACATCATGAAAGACTCCCAACTGATTAATGGTTCCAAATCAAACTTGTTACATAGTGATTCATCATGGTTTGGTTAGAAGCTTGAATAACTTGCCATATGTCCAAAAAGGCTAAACATGGATATCTTGATTAGAAAGTGGCATATGTTCTTTAACATAAATCCTATGGGATATATTTACTACATGGTGACTCTCCACTTATTAATGGTTCCAAAACAAGCTTCTTACATAGTGATTCATCATGATTTGATTAGAAGGTTGAAGAATTTGCCATATGTCACAACAGGCTAAACATGGATATCTTGATTAGAAAGTGGCATATGTTCTTGAACATAAATCCTATGGGATATATTTAACTTCATGGAGACTCTCCACTGATTAACGGTTCCAAATCAAACTTCTTACATAGTGATTCATCCTGGTTTGATTAAAATCTTGGAGAACTATCCATATGTCCAAACAAGCTAAACATGGATATCCTAATTAGAAAGTGGAATAACTTTTTCAACAAAACTCCTATGAGATTTATTCAAAATCATGAAAGACTCCCATCTGATTAATGGTTCCAAATAAAGCTTCTTACATAGTGATTCATCTTGGTTTGATTAGAAGCTTGAAGAACTTGCCATATGTCCAAACTAGATAAACATGGATATCTTGATTAGAAAGTGGCATAGGTTCTTCAACATAAATCATATGGGATATATTTAACTTCATGGAGACTCTACACTGATTAACGGTTCCAAATCAAGCTTTTTACACAGTGATTCATCATGGTTTGATTAAAAGCTTGGAGATCTTTCAATATGTCCAAACAAGCTAAACATAGATATCCTGATTAGAAAGTGGAATAACTTTTTCAACATAACTCCTATGAGATTTATTCAACATAATGAAAGACTCTCATCTGATTAATGGTTCCAAATCAAGCTTCTTACATACTGATTCATCCTGGTTTGATTAGAAGCTTGAAGAACTTGCCATATGTCACAACAGGCTAAACATGGATATCTTGATTAGAAAGTGGCATATGTTCTTGAACATAAATCTTATGTGATATATTTAACTTCATGGAGACTCTCCACTGATTAATGGTTCTAATTCAAGCTTCTTACATAGTGATTCATCCTGGTTTGATTAGAAGCTTGAAGAACTTGCCATATGTCCAAACAGGCTAAACATGGACATCCTGATTAGAAAGTGAAATAACTTGTTCAACATAACTCCTATTAGATTTATTGAACATCATTAAAGACTCCCATCTGATTAATGGTTCCAAATCAAGCTTCTTACATAGTTATTCATCCTGGTTTGATTAGAAGCTTGAAGAACTTGCCATATGTCCAATCAGGCTAAACATGGATATCCTGATTAGAAAGTGGAATAACTTCTTCAACATAACTCCTATGAGATTTATTCAACATCATGAAAGACTCCCATCTGATTATCGGTTCCAAATAAAGCTTCTTACATAGTGATTCATCATGGTTTGATTAGAAGCTTGAAGAAGTTGCCATATTTTCAAACAGGCTAAACATGGACATCTTGATTACAAAGTGGAATAACTTCTTCAGCATAACTCCTATGAGATTTATTCAACTTTATGAAAGACTCCCCACTGATTAACAGTTCTAAATCAAGCTTCTTACATAGTGATTCATCATGTTTTGATTAGAAGCTTGAAGAACTTGCCATATGTCCAAACAGGCTAAACATGAATATCCTGATTAGAAAGTGGAATAACTTCTTCAACATAACTCCTATGAGATTTATTCAACATCATGAAAGACTCCCATCTGATTAATGGTTCCAAATCAAGCTTCTTTCATAGAGATTCATCCTGGTTTGATTAGAAGCTTGAAGAACTTGCCATATGTCCAAACAAGCTAAACATGGATATCCTAATTAGAAAGTGGAATAACTTTTTCAACATAACTCCTATGAGATTTATTCAATTTCATGAAAGAGTCCCCACTTATTAATGGTTCTAAATTAAGTTTCTTACATAGTGATTCATTTTGGTTTAATTAGAAGCTTGAAGAACTTGCCATATGTCCAAACAGGCTAAACATGGATATCCTGAGTTGAAAAATGAATAACTTCTTCAACATAACTCCTATGGGATTTATTCAACTTCATGGAGACTCTCCACTGATTAACGGTACCAAATCAAGCTTCTTATATAGTTATTTATCATGGTTTGATTAGAAGCTTGAAGAACTTGCCATATGTCCAAACAGCTAAACATGGATATCATGATTAGAAAGTAGAATAACTTCTTCAACATAACTCCTATGAGATTTATTCAACATCATGAAAGACTCCCATCTGATTAATGGTTCCAAATCAAGCTTCTTACATAGTGATTCATCATGGTTTGATTAGAAGCTTGAAGAACTTGTCATATGTCCAAACAGGTTAAACAAGGATATCTTGATTAGAAAGTGGCATATGTTCTTCAACATAAATCCTATGGGATATATTTGACTTCATGGAGACTCTCCACTGATTAATGGTTCCAAATCAAGATTCTTACATAGTGATTCATGATTGTTTGATTAGAAGCTTGAAGAACTTGCCATATTTGCAAACAAGCTAAACATGGACATCTTGATTACAAAGTGGAATAACTTCTTCAGCATAACTCCTATGAGATTTATTCAACTTCATGAAAGACTCCCTACTGATTAATGGTTCTAAATCAAGCTTCTTACATAGTGATTCATCCTTGTTTGATTAGAAGCTTCAAGAATTTGCCATATGTCGAAACATGCTAAACATGGATATCCTAATTAGAAAGTGGAATAACTTCTTCAACATAACTCCAATGAGATTTGTTCAACATCATTAAAGACTCCCATCTGATTAATGGTTACGAATTAAGCTTCTTACATAGTTATTCATCCTGGTTTGATTAGAAACTTGAAGAACTTGCCATATGTCCAAACAGGCTAAACATGGATATCTTGATTAGAAA
>MU106240.1:125385-148728 GCA_012274485.2 Sinapis alba
ACTTTCTAATCAAGATATCCATGTTTAGCCTGTTTGGACATATGGCAAGTTCTTCAAGCTTTTAATCAAACCAGGATGAATAACTACGTAAAAAGCTTGATTTGGAACCATTAATCAGATGAGACTCTTTCATGATGTTGAATAATTCTCATAGGAGTTATGTTAAAGTAGTTATTCCACTTTCTAATCAGCATGTCCATGTTTAGCCTGTTTGGACATATGGCAAGTTCTTTAAGCTTTTAATCAAACAAGGATGAATAACTATGTAAGAAGCTTGATTTGGAACCACTAATCAGTGGAGAGTCTCCATGAAGTTAAATATATCCCATAGGATTTATGTTGAAGAACATATGCCACTTTCTAATCAAGATATCCATGTTTAGCCTGTTTGGAATTATGGCAAGTTCTTCAAGCTTCTAATCAAACCATGATGAATCACTATGTAAGAACCTTGATTGGAACCATTAATCTGATGAGAGTCTTTCTTGATGTTTAATAAATCTCATAGGAGTAATGTTGAAGAAGTTATTCCACTTTCCAATCAGGATATCCATGTTTAGCTTGTTTGGACATATTGCAAGTTCTTCAAGGTTCTAATCAAACCAGGATGAATCACACTTAAGAAGCTTGATTTGGAACCGTTAATCAGTGGAGGGTCTCCATGAAGTTGAATAAATCCCATAGGAGTTATGTTGAAGAAGTTCTTCAACTTTCAATTAAGGATATCCATGTTTAGTCTGTTTGGACATATGGCAATTTTTTCAAGCATCTAATTAAACCAGAATGAATCACTATGTAAGAAACTTAAGTTAGAACCATTAATCAGTGGGGAGTCTTTAATGATGCTGAATAAATCTCATAGGAGTTATGTTGAAGAACTTATTCCACTTTCTATTTAGGATATCCATGTTTAGTCTGGTTCGACATATGGCAAGTTCTTCAAGCTTCTAATCAAACCAGGATGAATCACTATGTAAGAAGCTTGATTTAGAACCATTAATCAGTAGGAAGTCTTTCATGAAGTTGAATAAATCTCATAGGAGTTATGCTGAAGAAGTTATTCCACTTTGTAATCAAGATGTCCATGTTTAACCTGTTTGGACATATGTCAAGTTTGATAAGTTCTTCAACCTTTTAATCAAACCAGGATGAATCACTATGTAAGAAGCTTGATTTGGAACCATTAATCAGTGAAGAGTCTCTATGAAGTTAAATATATCCCATAGGATTTATGTTGAAGAAAATATACAACTTTCTAATCAAGATATCTGTGTTTAGCATGTTTGGACATATGGCAAGTTCTTCAAGATTCTAATCAAACCAGGATGAATAAATATGTAAGAAGCTTGATTTGGAACCATTAATCAGATGGGAGTCTTTCATGATGTTGAATAAATCTCATAGGAGTTATGTTGAAGAAGTTATTCCACTTTCTAATCAGGATATCCATGTTTAGCTTGTTTGGACATATTGCAAGTTCTTCAAGCTTCTAATCAAACCAGGATGAATCACTATGTAAGAAGCTTGATTTGGAACCGTTAATCAGTGGAGAGTCTCCATGAAGCTGAATAAATCCCATAGGAGTTATGTTGAAGAAGTTCTTCAACTTTCAACTTAGGATATCCAAATTTATCCTGTTTGGACATATGGCAAGTTCTTCAAGCATCTAATTAAACAAGAATGAATCACTATGTAAGAAACTTAATTTAGAACCATTAATCAGTGGGGAGTCTTTCATGAAGTTGAATAAATCTTATAGGAGTTATGTTGAATAAGTTATTCCAGTTTCTATTTAGGATATCCATGTTTAGTTTGTTTCGACATATGGCAAATTCTTCAAGCTTCTAATCAAACCAGGATGAATCACTATGTAAGAAGCTTGATTTAGAACCATTAATCACTAGGGAGTCTTTCACGAAGTTGAATAAATCTCATAGGAGTTATGCTGAAGAAGTTATTCCACTTTGTAATCAAGATGTCCATGTTTAGCCTGTTTGGACATATGGCAAGTTCTTCGAGCTTGTAATCAAACCAGGATGAATCACTATGTAAGAAGCTTGATTTGAAACCATTAATCAGTGGAGAGTCTCCATGAAGTTAAATATATCCCATAGGATTTATGTTGAAGAAAATATACCACTTTCTAATCAAGATATCCATGTTTAGCCTGTTTGGACATATGACAAGTTCTTCAAGCTTCTAATCAAACCAAGATGAATAACTATGTAAGAAGCTTGATGAATCCCTTATGAGGAGATCCTTTTTGCCCCTGATTCTATGAAGGATGATCTGATGGTTTGAGAGAGATATGGGTTGATTTCAGTGATGATGGATGGATTGATTGGATGATCTTCAGAAATGATCTATGGACTTATCAAATCTTGTATAGATGTGTTAGTGATCAAGAGAATGAACTCTGATTTCAATCACAAACAAGATGCAATTGGAGAATGAACTCCTTAGCAATCAATGTTCATATGATGAACAAAGGATTCACAAGTTTTGAGAGGGTTTTTGATAAAAAGGTGAATAATTGTTTCTGAAACAAAATAGAGTTTAAGTAGAGAAGAAGAAACTGAAAAGTCCTAAAATTGTAGAAAAATGAGAAAAACTTAATTAAAACTAGAATTGTCTTGAAAACTAAATATTAATTATTTTTACTGATTTCTTGACTTGATTTTCGTGGCTGGCCATTCAGAAAGAGAGAATGGGTCCTCAACTTGGATATTGCTCTTCTTTTAGGCTAAGAAAATTCCTAAGCCATTCATGAGGCTGATCCACATCTTTTCCATCTTGTTTGACATGTTCTTCATTGTCACTTGAGTGAGAAATAAGCTCAGCATGCTCCATTCCAGCCTTAGGTTCATCTTCAAGCTTTCCATTCAGCCAGCCCGGTTTATCCTTTGTTGCATAGTCTTCTGGCTCAACCATGGTTACATCATCCCCTCCTCCTTTGAAAGGATTTGTCCTCAAATCTGTATCTCCTACATCAAAAGGAAACAAGTAAGAAGAGAGACAAATGATCAAGAAAATAAGCATGAAAGCAACATCAAAGTATGGTTTTGGACAGAAACTTCCTTGGAATTCTGAATCCATTTTCCTCAAATACTTCCACCTCCAGATCTCAGGATTAAAAGATTTGCATTTGCTATTGTTCCTCGTAATCCTCTGAGACTCCTCCTACTGTTCCTGGATACTCAAAATAGAGACTAGAAATCCAGTGTCATATAAGAAAAACATGTTCTTAATCTGATCAATAACCAAACATTTCTTCCTGAGAACATGTTGCACTTGTTTCAGACTTTTAAGATACACATCAAAGTAAGTATTGTAAACCAGAATAGTTACAAGGCACGTGATAGCATAATTCCTAAAGAACAACTTCAAAGCATACACAAGTTTCTCAAATTCAGAACATAAAAGATCAAGTTCAAACTGAGAATTACTTAGCAAAGGCTCAACATCCTTATCAAAGAAAGTGTTATAAACCAGAATATCATCAAAGCTTAGAACAACATCATTCTCAATGTGTGATCTCAAAACATGCCAAGAATTTCCAGTTTCAGAACATAAACAAGCAAGTTTCAATTCAGAATCAAGAACAAACTCGGTTTCAGCTCTAAGTGCTTTCAGTTCCTGCAACTTTCTAGGTTTGTTAAAAGCATAATCAAATACAAACAAGTCACCAGTGACTAGTTCATTCCTAGAAACTCAGATCAAAGCCATTATCATCAAAGCAAGCAAAAGAATTACAAGGTTTTCTGAAACAGAAATCAGATTGTTGCACAATAAGCTCAATTCTCTTTTCATGGTGATCAAGGCTTTTGTTATGTTCTTTAAACTGATCAAAACTCAAAACAAGATCAGGATTGAGTTTACTAACAGACTGTAAACAGTTTTCATCAGGGAATTTATCTGGTTTAAATACTTTAAAAGAGTTAAGCATGTTTTCAAAAACAGAGTTTGAAACACAAAATTATTTTACCTTGTCAAGACCAAAACATTTGACATCCCTGGAACTAACCTTAACAAACAATTGAGGCAGAGAATTAACCAGATGAAATTCCTTACAGTTCTCTTGTAGGTTAAGAGACAAAGGTGTAGGAGTTGTTTCTGCTCCAACACTTCAGTTTTTGTTAGACTCCTCTGCTATGTTTCTGGTGATTGTTCTTCTAAGACATGAGACACTGAATCAATGCTACTCGGTTCCACCAGTACAAAACAGGTTAGTTTATCACAAGCACTATTGATAACAAGTTCAGATTGAGGAGAGAAAAGAGAAAACTCATTTTTTTCTCAAGTTCTTTACTTACCTTAGATGACTCTGTTTCCAGCTCTTGGATGATCTGCTCCTGCTTGCTGCAACTCATTGGGTCAGGAACCTTTGAGGAAGGTCGTGTGGGTGGTCTCACACGCTGGTCTTTTGTAAACTCCTTGATTACATGTTGTGCAATCCTTTTGAAATCATCTTGAAACAGTTGGTTGTGCAAATAATCAAGTTCTGCTTGTTGTTTCTGAGACTTCTTTATGGGATCACGACCATAGCAAGCACCTTTCTCTTTTCTGGCATGTCTAGGATGTTCTTTGCTCCTCCTAATTGGTTCCTCTTGACTCCTTGTTCGTGCCTTTTCCGGCACAAAATCAGAATGATTAAAAACTAATCTTTCTTTTCTTAACAAATTTTGTCCTTTTTCCAGCAAACTCTTTGTGGAAGAACTGAATTGATCATGATGTGTGCTCCTCCTGTTAAGCTTTTCCAGTGACCTCCTAGATAGTATCCTTTCCTGCTCATAACCAGACTCATCAATAGCATAAGAATCTCTTTTTCTCATAGACTTTTCTCTTCTTTCCAAGGCTGCTTTTGTAGCAGAGTTAAACATGTTGTAATCTAACTCTTTTTCAGGAAGTCTTCTCCTACCATTGCTTCCTCCAGATATGGATTCCTATTAGGAAACTCAACAAAAAAATTAACACAATAACATATAGTCGAAGCCTCACTTCTCTCAAGTGTTTCTCTCTGATTTTTCTGGGATATTTCTCTGTGAATCCAGTAGCTCAACAACAAACAAAGATCAAGCTTTTAGAGATCAATTCCCCAACCCCAAAACAGAAGAAAGAGATAGAAAGATTGCAAGATTTTTGTTTGCAAGAGGCTTTACCACCAGAGGCTGGATTTCTCTTCAGCCAAGTTGGATTTCTCTTCAACTTTTTCTTAAATCTTTTCGATTTTTTTTTAATTTTTTAATCTGGTTGGCCCTCTTGCAGATTATACAGATAGAAAGATAAGAACTTTATGAGAAAATTGCAGAGAAAAAGAAATAAGATTCCCCAAAAACAAAGAAGAAGAAATCAAACCCAATTTTTTTTTGAATTTCAGATTCAAACCCAGATCAAGAGCCTTCAAATATGTTCTGAATCCACTTGATGAATCCCTTCTAATCAAGATATTCATGTTTAGCCTGTTTGGACATATGGCAAGTTCTTCAAGCTTCTAATTAAACCAGAATGAATCACTACGTAAGAAACTTAATTTAGAACCATTAATCAGTGGGGTGTATTTCATGAAGTTGAATAAATCCCATAGGAGTTATGCTGAAGAAGTTATTCCACTTTGTAATCAAGATTTCCATGTTTAGCCTGCTTGGACATATGGCAAGTTCTTCAAGCTTCTAATCAAACCAGGATGAATAACCATGTAAGAAGCTTTATTCAGAACCATTTATAAGATGGGAGTCTTTAATGATGTTGAATAAATCGCATAGGAGTTATGTTGAAGAAGTTATTCCACTTTCTAATTAGGATATCCATGTTTAGCCTGTTTCGACATATGGCAAGTTCTTCAAGCTTCTAATCAAACAAGGATGAATCACTATGTAAGAAGCTTGATTTAGAACCATTAATCAGTAGGGAGTCTTTCATGAAGTTGAATAAATCTCATATGAGTTATGTTGAAGAAGTTATTCCACTTTGTAATCAAGATGTTCATGTTTAGCATGTTTGCACATATGGCAAGTTCTTCAAGCTTCTAATCAAACCAGGATGAATCACTATGTAAGAAGCTTGATTTGGAACCATTAGTAAGTGGAGATTCTCCATGAAGTTAAATATCTCCCATATGATTTATGTTGAAGAACATATACCACTTTCTAATCAATATATCCATGTTTAGCCTGTTTGGACATATGGCAAGTTCTTCAAGCTTCTAATCAAACCAGGATGAATAACTATGTAAGAAGCTTGATCTGGAACCATTAATCAGATGAGAGTCTTTCCTGATGTTGAATAAATCTCATAGGAGTTATGTTGAAGAACTTATTCCACTTTCTAACCAGGATGTCTATGTTTAGCCTGTTTGGACATATGGCAAGTTCTTCAAGCTTCTAATCAAACCAGGATGAATCACTATGTTGAATCTGATTAATGGTTCCAAATCAAGAATCTTACATAGTTATTCATTCTGGTTTGATTAGAAGCTTGAAGAACTTGTCATATGTCCAAACAGGCTAAACATGGATATCTTAATTACAAAGTGGTATATTTTCTTCAACATAAATCCTATGGGATATATTTAACTTCATGGAGAATCTCCACTTGCCATATGTCGAAACAGGCTAAACATGGATATCCTAAATAGAAATTGGAATAACTTATTCAACATAACTCCTATGAGATTTATTCAACTTCATGAAAGACTCCCCATTGATTAATGGTTCTAAATTAAGTTTCTTACATAGTGATTCATTCTGGTTTAATTAGAAGCCTGAAGAACTTGCCATGTGTCCAAACAGGCTAAACATGGATATCCTGAGTTGAAAGTTGAATAACTTCTTCAACATAACGCCTATGGGATTTATTCAACTTCATGGAGACTCTCCACTGATTAACGGTTCCAAATCAAGCTTCTTACATAGTGATTCATCCTGGTTTGATTAGAAGCTTGAAGAACTTGACATATGTCCAAACAGGCTAAACATGGATATCCTGATTAGAAAGTGGAATAACTTCTTCAACATAACTCCTATGAGATTTATTCAACTTCATGAAAGACTCCCCACTGATTAATGGTTCTAAATTAAGCTTCTTACATAGTGATTCATTCTAGTTTGATTAAAAGCTTGAAGAACTTGCCATATGTCCAAACAGGCTATAGGATATATTTAACTTCATGGAGACTATCCACTGATTAATGGTTCCAAATCAAGCTTCTTACATAGTGATTCATCCTGGTTTGATTAGAAGCTTGAAGAACTTGCCATATGTCGAAACATGCTAAACATGGATATCCTGATTAGAAAGTGGAAGAACTTCTTCAACATAACTCCTATGAGAGTTAGTAAACATCATGAAAGATTCCCATCTAATTAATGGTTCCATATCAATCTTCTTACATAGTTATTCATCCTGGTTTGATTAGAAGCTTGAAGAACTTGCCATATTTCCAAACAGACTAAACATGGATATCTTGATTAGAAAGTTGCATATGTTCTTCAACATAAATCATATGGGAGATATTTAACTTCATGGAGAATCTCCACTTACTAATGGTTCCAAATCAAGCTTCTTACATAGTGATTCATCCTGGTTTGATTAGAAGCTTGAAGAACTTGCCATATGTGCAAACATGTTAAACATGGACATCGTGATTAGAAAGTGGAATAACTACTTCAGCATAACTCCTATGAGATTTATTCAACTTCGTGAAAGACTCTCATCTGACTAACGGTTCCAAATTTAGCTTCTTACATAGTTATTCATCCTGGTTTGATTAGAAGCTTGAAGAACTTGCCATATGTCCAAACAGGCTAAACATGGATATCTTGATTAGAAAGTGGTATATGTTCTTCAACATAAATCCTATGGGATATATTTAACCTCATGGAGAATCTCCACTGATTAATGGTTCCAAATCAAGCTTCTTACATAGTGATTCAGCCTGGTTTGATTAGAAGCTTGAAGAACTAGCCATATGTCCAAACAGGCTAAACATGGACATGTTGATTTCAAAGTGGAATAACTTCTTCAGCATAACTCCTATGAGATTTATTCAACTGCATGAAAGACTCCCTACTGATTAATGGTTCTAAATCAAGCTTCTTACATAGTGATTCATCCTTGTTTGATTAGAAGCTTGAAGAACTTGCCATATGTCAAAACAGGCTAAACATGGATATCCTAATTAGAAAGTGGAATAACTTCTTCAACATAACTCCTATGAGATTTATTCAACTTCATGAAATACTACCCACTGATTAATGGTTTTAAATTAAGTTTCTTACATAGTGATTCATTCTGGTTTAATTAGAAGCTTGAACAACTTGCCACATGTCCAAATACGCTAAACATAGATATCCTGAGTAGAAAGTGGAATAACTTCTTTAACATAACTCCTAAGGGATTTATTAAACTTCATGAAATACTCCCCACTGATTAATTGTTCCAAATCAAGCTTATTACATAGTGATTCATCCTGGTTTAATTAGAAGCTTGAAGAACTTGTCATATGTCTAAACAGGCTAAACGTGGATATCTTGTGTTTAAAGTTGAATAACTTCTTCAACATAACTCCTATGGGATTTATTCAACTTCATGGAGACTCTCCACTGATTAACGGTTCCAAATCAAGCTTCTTACATAGTGATTCATCCTGGTTTGATTAGAAGCTTGAAGAACTTGCCATATGTCCAAACAGGCTAAACATGGACATCTTGATTACAAAGTGGAATTACTTCTTCAGCATAACTCCTATGAGATTTATTCAACTTCATGAAATACTCCCCACTGATTAATGGTTCTAAATCAATATTCTTACATAGTGATTCATCTTGGTTTGGTTAGAAGCTTGAAGAACTTGCCATATGTCCAAACCGGCTAAACATGGACATCCTGATTACAAAGTGGAATAACTTCTTAGACTTAACTCCTATGAGATTTATTCAACTTCATAAAAGACTCACCGCTGATTAATGCTTCCAAATCAAGCTTCTTACATAGTGATTCATCCTAGTTTGATTAGAAGCTTGAAGAACTTGCCATATGTCCAAACAGGCTAAACATGGACACCTTGATTACAAAGTGGAATAACTTTTTCAGTATAACTCCTATGAGATTTATTAAACTTCATGAAAGACTCCCTACTGATTAATGGTTCTAAATAAATATTCTTACATAGTGATTCATCCTTGTTTGATTAGAAGCTTGAAGAACTTGCCATATGTCGAAACAGGCTAAACCTGGATATCCTAATTAGAAAGTGGAATAACTTCTTCAGCATAACTCTTATGGGATTTATTCAACTTCAGGGAGGCTATCCACTGATTAATGGATACAAATAAAGATTCTTACATAGTGATTCATCCTGGTTTGATTTGAAGCTTGAAGAACTTGCCATATGTCCAAACAGGCTAAACATGGACATCCTAATTACAAAGTGAAATAACTTCTTCAACATAACTCCTATGAGATTTATTCAACTTCATGAAAGACTCCCCACTGATTAATGGATCAAAATCAAGATTCTTACATAGTGATTCATCCTAGTTTGATTAGAAGCTTGAAGAACTTGCCATATGTCCAAACAGACTAAACATGGATATCCTGATTAGAAAGTGGAATAACTTCTTAACCATAACTCCGATGAGATTTATTCAACTTCATCAAAGACTCCCCACTTTTTAATGGCTCCAAATCAAGAGTCTTACATAGTGATTCATCCTTGTTTGATTAGAAGCTTGAAGAACTTGTCATATGTCCAAACAGGCTACATGGACATCCTGACTAAAAAGTGGAATAACTTCTTCAGCATAACTATTATGAGATTTATTCAACTTCATGAAATACTCCCCACTGATTAATGGTTCTAAATCAAGCTTCTTACATAGTGATTCATCCTGGTTTGATTAGAAGCTTCAAGAACTTTTCATATGTCCAAACATGCTAAACATGGATAGCCTTATTAGAAAGTGGAATAACTTCTTCAACATAACTCCTATGAGATTTGTTCAACTTCATGAAATACTCCCCACTGATTAATGGTTCTAAATCAAGCTTCTTACATAGTGATTCATCCTGGTTTGATTAGAAGCTTCAAGAACTTGCCATATGTCCAAACAGGCTAAACATGGACACCTTGATTACAAAGTGGAATAACTTTTTCAGTATAACTCCTATGAGATTTATTAAACTTCATGAAAGACTCCCTACAGATTAATGGTTCTAAATAAATATTCTTACATAGTGATTCATCCTTGTTTGATTAGAAGCTTGAAGAACTTGCCATATGTCCAAACAGGCTAAACATGGACATCCTGTTTACAAAGTGGAATAACTTCTTCAACATAACTCCTATGAGATTTATTCAACTTCATGAAAGACTCCCCACTGATTAATGGATCCAAATCAAGATTCTTACATAGTGATTCATCCTTGTTTGATTAGAAGCTTGAAGAACTTGCCATATGTCCAAACAAGCTAAACATGGACATCCTGATTACAAAGTGGAATAACGTTTTCAACATAACTCCTACGAGATTTATTTAACATCATGAAAGACTCCCATCTTATTAATGGCGCCAAATCAAGCTTCTTACATAGTGATTAATCATGGTTTGATTAGAAGCTTGAAGAACTTGCTATATGTCCAAATATGCTAAACATGGATATCTTGATTAGAAAGTTGAATAACTTCTTCAACATAACTCCTATAAGATTTATTCAACTTTATGAAAGACTCCCCACTGATTAATGGTTCTAAATAAAGATTCTTACATAGTGATTCATCCTGGTTTGATTACAAGCTTGAAGAACTTGCTATATGTCCAAACAGGCTAAACATGGATATCTTGATTAGAAAGTGGCATATGTTCTTCAACATAAATCCTATGGAATATATTTAAAGTCATGGAGACTCTCCACTGATTAATGGTTCCAAATCATGCTTCTTACATACTGATTCATCCTGGTTTGATTAGAAGCTTGAAGAACTTGCCATATGTCCAAACAGGCTAAACATGGACACACTGATTACAAATTGGAATAACTTCTTCAGTATAACTCCTATGAGATTTATTAAAATTCATGAAAGACTCCCTACTGATTAATGGTTCTAAATCAATATTCTTACATAGTGATTCATCATGGTTTGATTAGAAGCTTGAAGAACTTGCCATATGTCGAAACAGGATAAATATGGATACCCTAATTAGAAAGTGGAATAACTTCTTCAGCATAACTCTTATGGGATTTATTCAACTTCATGGAGACTCTCCACTGATTAATGAATCCAAATCAAGATTCTTACATAGTGATTCATCCTGGTTTGATTAGAAGCTTGAAGAACTTGCCATATGTCCAAACAGGCTAAACATGAACATCTTGATTACAAAGTGGAATTACTTCTTCAGCATAACTCCTATGAGATTTATTCAACTTCATAAAAGACTCCCCACTGATTAATGGTTCCAAATCAAGCTTCTTACATAGTGATTCATCCTAGTTTGATTAGAAGCTTGAAGAACTTGCCATATGTCCAAACAGACTAAACATGGATATCATGATTAGAAAGTTGAATAACTTCTTCAACTTAACTCCTATGAGATTTATTCAACATCACGAAAGACTCCCATCTAATTAATGGTTCCAAATCAAGTTTATTACATAGTGATTCATCCTGGTTTGATTACAAGCTTGAAGAACTTGTTATATGTCCAAACAGGCTAAACATGGATATCTTGATTAGAAAGTGGCATATGTTCTTCAACATAAATCCTATGGGATATATTTAACTTCATGGAGACTCTCCACTGATTAATGGTTCCAAATCAAGCTTCTTACATAGTGATTCATCCTGGTTTGATTAGAAGCTTGAAGAACTTGCCATATGCCCAAACAGGCTAAACATGGACACCTTGATTACAAAGTGGAATAACTTTTTCAGTATAACTCCTATGAAATTTATTAAACTTCATGAAAGACTCCCTACTGATTAATGGTTCTAAATAAATATTCTTACATAGTGATTCATCCTTGTTTGATTAGAAGCTTGAAGAACTTGCCATATGTCGAAAGAGGCTAAACATGGATATCCTAATTAGAAAGTGGAATAACTTCTTCAGCATAACTCCTATGGGATTTATTCAACTTCATGGAGGCTATCCACTGATTAATGGATCCAAATAAAGATTCTTACATAGTGATTCATCCTGGTTTGATTAGAAGCTTTAAGAACTTGCCATATGTCCAAACAGGCTAAACATGGACATCCTAATTACAAAGTGAAATAACTTCTTCAACATAACTCCTATGAGATTTATTCAACTTCATGAAAGACTCCCCACTGATTAATGGATCAAAATCAAGATTCTTACATAGTGATTCATCCTAGTTTAATTAGAAGCTTGAAGAACTTGCCATATGTCCAAACAGACTAAACATGGATATCCTGATTAGAAAGTAGAATAACTTCTTCAACATAACTCCGATGAGATTTATTCAACTTCATCAAAGACTCCCCACTTATTAATGGTTCCAAATCAAGAGTCTTACATAGTGATTCATCCTTGTTTGATTAGAAGCTTGAAGAACTTGCCATATGTCCAAACAGGCTACATGGACATCCTGACTAAAAAGTGGAATAACTTCTTCAGCATAACTATTATGAGATTTGTTCAACTTCATGAAATACTCCCCACTGATTAATGGTTCTAAATCAAGCTTATTACATAGTGATTCATCCTGGTTTGATTAGAAGCTTTAAGAACTTGCCATATGTCCAAACATGCTAAACATGGACATCCTGATTAAAAAGTGGAATAACTTCTTCAGCATAACTATTATGAGATTTGTTCAACTTCATGAAATACTCCCCACTGATTAGTGGTTCTAAATTAAGCTTCTTACATAGTGATTCATCCTGGTTTGATTAGAAGCTTCAAGAACTTTTCATATGTCCAAACAGGCTACATGGACATCCTGATTAAAAAGTGAAATAACTTCTGCAGCATAACTCTTATGAGATTTATTCAACATCATGAAATACTCCCCACTGATTAATGGTTCTAAATCAAGCTTCTTACATAGTGATTCATCCTGGTTTGATTAGAAGCTTCAAGAACTTTTCATATGTCCAAACAGGCGAAACATGGATATCCTTATTAGAAAGTGGAATAACTTCTTCAACATAACTCCTATGAGATTTATTCAACTTCATTAAAGAATCTCCACTTATTAATGGTTTTAAATTAAGCTTCTTACATAGTGATTCATTCAGGTTTGTTTAAAAGCTTGAAGAACTTGCCATATGTCCAAATAGGCTAAACATGGACATCCTGATTACAAAGTGGAATAACTTCTTCAACATAACTCCTATGTGATTTATTAAACTTCATGAAAGACTCCCCACTGATTAATGGATCCAAATCAAGATTCCTACATAGTGATTCATCCTAGTTTGATTAGAAGCTTGAAGAACTTGCCATATGTCCAAACAGACTAAACATGGATATCCTGATTAGAAAGTGGAATAACTTCTTCAACATAACTCCGATGAGATTTATTCAACTTCATCAAAGACTCCCCACTTATTAATGGTTCCAAATCAAGCTTCTTACATAATGATTCATCCTTGTTTGATTAGAAGTTTGAAGAACTTGTCATATGTCCAAAAAGGCTACATGGACATCCTGATTAAAAAGTGGAATAACTTCTTCAGCATAACTATTATGAGATTTGTTCAACTTCATGAAATACTCCCCACTGATTAGTGGTTCTAAATCAAGCTTCTTACATAGTGATTCATCCTGGTTTGATTAGAAGCTTCAAGAACTTTTCATATGTCCAAACAGGCTACATGGACATCCTGATTAAAAAGTGGAATAACTTCTGCAGCATAACTCTTATGAGATTTATTCAACATCATGAAATACTCCCCACTTATTAATGGTTCTAAATAAGGCTTCTTACATAGTGATTCATCCTGGTTTGATTAGAAGCTTCAAGAACTTTTCATATGTCCAAACAGGCGAAACATGGATATCCTTATTAGAAAGTGGAATAACTTCTTCAACATAACTCCTATGAGATTTATTCAACTTCATTAAAGAATCTCCACTTATTAGTGGTTTTAAATTAAGCTTCTTACATAGTGATTCATTCTGGTTTGTTTAGAAGCTTGAAGAACTTGCCATATGTCCAAACAGGCTAAACATGGATATCCTGAGTAGAAAGTTGAATAACTTCTTCAACATAAGTCCTATGGGATTTATTCAACTTCATGGAGACTAGCCACTGATTAACGTTTACACATCAAGCTTCTTACATAGTGTTTCATCCTTTTTTATTAGAAGCTTGAAGAACTTGCCATATGTCCTGATTACAAAGTGGAATATCTTCTTCAGCATAACTCCTATGAGATTTATTCAACATCATGAAACACTCCCATATTATTAATTGTTCCAAATCAAGTTTCTTACATATTGATTCATCCTTGTTTGATTAGAAGCTTGAAGAACTTGTCATATGTCCAAATAGACCAAACGTGGACATCCTGATTAGAAAGTGGAATAACTTGTTCAACATAACTCCTATGAGATTTATTCAACATCATGAAATACTCCCATCTGATTAATGGTTCCAAATCAAGCTTCTTACATAGTGATTCATCCTGGTTTGATTAGAAGCTTGAAGAACTTGTCATATGTCCAAACAGACTAAACATGGACACCCTGATTACAAAATGGAATAACTTCTTCAGTATAACTCCTATGAGATTTATTAAACTTCAAGAAAGACTCCCTACTGATTAATGGTTCTAAATCAATATTCTTACATAGTGATTCATCCTGGTTTGATTAGAAGCTTGAAGAACTTGTCATATGTCCAAACAGTCTAAACATGGATATCCTGATTAGAAAGTGGAATAACTTCTTTAACATACCTCTTATGGGATTTATTCAACTTCATGGTGACTCTCCACTTATTATTGGTTCCACATCAAGCTTCTTACATAGTTATTCATCTTGGTTTAATTAGAGGCTTGAAGAACTTGCCATAGGTCCAAAATGGGTAAACATGGATATCCTGATTAAAAAGTGGAATAACTTCTTCAACATAACTCCTATGCGATTTATTCCACTTCATAAAACACTCACCACTGATTAATGGTTCTAAATTAAGCTTCTGACATAGTGATTCATTCTGGTTTAATTAGAAGCTTGAAGAACTTGCCATATGTCCAAACAGGCTAACTATGGACATCATGAGTAGAAAGTTGAATAACTTCTTCAACATAACTTCTATGGGATTTATTCAACTTCATGGTGACTCTCCACTGATTAATGGTTCCAAATCAAACTTCTTACATAGTGATTCATCCTGGTTTGATTAGAAGCTTGAAGAACTTGCCATATGTCCAAACAGGCTAAAGATGGACATCTTGATTACAAAGTGGAATTACTTCTTCAGCATAACTCCTATGAGATTTATTCAAATTCATGAAAGACTCCCTACTGATTAATGGTCCTAAATTAAGTTTCTTACATAGTGATTCATTATGGTTTGATTAGAAGCTTGAAGAACTTGCCATATGTCCAAACAGGCTAAACATGGATATCCTGAGTAGAAAGTTGAATAACTTCTTCAACATAACTCCTATGGGATTTATTAAAATTCACGGAGACTCTCCACTGATTAACGGTTCCAAATCAAGCTTCTTACATAGTGATTCATCCTGGTTTGATTAGAAGCTTCATGAACTTGTCATATGGCCAAACAGGCTAAACATGGATATCTTGATTAGAAAGTGGAATATGTTTTTCAACATAACTCCTATGGGATTTATTCAACTTCATCAAAGACTCTCCACCGATTAACGGTTCCAAATCAAGCTTCTTACATAGTGATTCATCCTGGTTTGATTAGAAGCTTAAAGAACTTGTCATATGTCCAAACAGGCTAAACATGGACATCTTGATTACAAAGTGGAATTACTTCTTCAGCATAACTCCTATGAGATTTATTCAACTTCATGAAAGACTCCCTACTGATTAATGGTCCTAAATTAAGTTTCTTACATAGTGATTCATTCTGGTTTGATTAGAAGCTTGAAGAACTTGCCATATCACTACAAGAAAACATAGTAATTTTTTGTGGAGCGCCGAAATTCAGAAATTTTTAATAGAAAAACATAAACCCTTTCTTCTTTCTCATTTCTCTTCTCTCTCTCTAAAACTCACAAATTCTCTTCGACTTTCTCTCTCTAATCCGACAATTTCAAACTTTAGACTCCTCAAATTCACCTCACAAATTATGTAAGCCATCTATTTTCTTTTCTCGTTTGACTTATGTTACTTTTTGATTGTGAAATTGTGATTTTTAGGTTTTGAATGTTGGATTTATGTTAGAATGGAGAATTTTATGAATTAAATGTTAGATTTTGTTCTTAAGTTGTGGGTTAGATAGGTTTTTGTTTTAATTTTTTGGTTTGTTTACTTAATTTGTTGTTTTGTATTTTTTTTTAAAAAATTATTATTTTATAAACGGTTTACCAAATTTTAAAACATTTTTGGAGTTTTATAATTTGAAAGTTTTATCTACAATATATATATATATATAAGAATTTTCAAGTTTTTATTATTTTTTTGTTATTTAAAAACATTTTTATGATTTTCTATAAAAAAAAATTAAGCTTTTTATAAAACATTTTAAGTTCCTATAGAAACATATATTTATTAACTATTTTTAAAATATTTATATTACAAAAACGTTTTTCTAATTTTATATTTTATTTATATAAAGAATTGAAAATATGTACTATAAACGATTTTTAGATTTTGTTTTTAAGTAATTAATTAATTTAAATATTATATTTAAATAAAATTTGTTTTATTTTTTTTTAATATAATTTATTGTCCGTCGGAATTTCGTCGGAAATATGTCCGTCGGAATTTTGTCGGAAATATGTCCGTCGGAATTTCGTCGGAAATCAGTTCGTCGGAATTTTGTCGGAAATTAGTTCGTCGGAATTTTGTCAGAAATTCGTGAGATAGTCTGACGAAATTCCGACGAATTTTTTTTTTCTGACGAGTTTAATCCGACGCCTATTTTCGTCGGAAATTCATCGGAAATGACTTATTCTGATGAATTTCCGACGAAATCGTCCGTAGGAATCAAGATGTTTTCTTGTAGTGTATGTCCAAACATGCTAAACATGGATATCCTGAGTAGAAAGTTGAATAACTTCTTCAACATAACTCCTATGGGATTTATTCAAATTCATGGAGATTCTCCACTGATTAACGGTTCCAAATCAAGTTTTTTACATAGTGATTCATTCTGGTTTGATTAGAAGCTTGAAGAACTTGTCATATGTCCAAATAGGTTAAACATGGATATCCTGATTAGAAAGTGGAATAACTTCTTCAGCATAACTTCTATGAGATTTATTCAACTTCATGAAAGACTCCCTACTAATTAATGGTCCTAGATTAAGTTTCTTACATAGTGATTCATTCTGGTTTGATTAAAAGCTTGAAGAACTTGCCATATGTCTAAACAGGCTTAACATGGACTTCCTGATTACAAAGTGGAATAATGTTGGGGATAGATTGCATCTACCCCCATAGGCCCATCTTGACGAGATCTCGGCCCAGAGAGAGTATCGAAGTCGGCCCATAAGGTCCAGATCACCGACTTCAAAGGTGACTATATAAAGAGAAGGTTGAATGAGAGAGAGATACACATAAAACATTGGACAATAAGCTTAGAAACTAGGGTTTCCTTTGGATTGCTTGTTCTTGTTTTATTCATCATATAAACTCTCAAATTCATTCAATAAAGATTCAATTCGTTCTTAGATCATCTATTGGCTAAAACTCACCATCGAAATCGATTCACCAATCTAGGTTACCGATTTCAGATTCAACATTTGGCGCCGTCTGTGGGGAATTCGGCCGATAGTAACGATCTAGAACGTCGATCAAGATAATGACAGGATCTCCGACGAATCCACCAGGTCAACATCTAGTCGACCTAAACACCGTTCTCGCGTCTCTCGCCGCCGTGGTTCAACGCCTTGACCAGCAAGAAGCCGCAAACAAAGCGACTCAGGAACGTCTGGATACGATCGCTGCTGCTTGTCTTCCTCCAAAGCAGGCCGACAATCAAGATCCGGATACCGCTCGTCGACGTCTCTTCCAGACTACGATGTGCAACCAAGCAACCGATCAGGCGACCAACGAAGAACTCCAGCGTCTTCAAGGGACTATCAAAGATATGTCGTCTAAAATTCATCAAGCCACCAGTTTCGCTCCAGAAATCGATCGAGTTCTGGAAGCAACTCAGAAAACTCCCTTCACCCAAAAGATAACCGATATCCGAGTTCGACACCAGGATAAACTCCGGATACCATCTTTCCGCGGCTATTCTGACCCTAGTGATCACATGACTAGCTTCAACATCGCTATGGGCCTAGCCTATTTTACTGCAGAAGAACGAGATGCCGGCTACTGCCAACTCTTTGTCGAAAGCCTGGCAGGACCGGCCCTCACTTGGTTTTCTCGGCTAACCGCTAATTCCATTTGCACTTTTAAAGAACTTTCTACCGAGTTCCTTAAACATTACTCCATGTATATCCATCAAGGAGCCTCTGCCACCGATATCTGGAAGATAGCTCAGGGCCAGAAAGAATCTCTCCAAGACTTCATGGAACGGTTCAAGAATCTCGTCTCACAGACTGCAGTAGAGGCATTACGTAATGCATTATGGATCAGGTCATCCTTCCGATCTGACCTATACACCAACAGTACAATTACTCTGGAGGACGCCCTCCACAGAGCCAATTGTTTCATACAGATGGAAGAGGACAACGCGGCTTATACAGCAAAACAGAATGCGTTGAAAGCCCAGTTGACCACAAAAACGGCTTCTGTCACCCAGGAACCACGGCAACATCAACCCAATAATGACAAGAAAGGGAAAGTCTACTCGGTGGCCGAGGAACCGGGGTCTACTTCTTCCACAGCACCTACCGAGCGACCATGGAATGTGTGGGACATAACATTAGAGGGAAAACCCCTAACTTACGACGAGACCAAGTTCTGCACCTACCACAAAGCTAAAGGCCATGACACAAAAGAATGCAAACAACTCGCAGAGGCTCTGTTCTCGGCGTTTAAGAACGGTGTCGTCACTCCCGACCCGCCGAAAGCCAAACAGGCAAAGAAGAAAGGAAGTTGGACAAAGAACAAACAAAATAATGCCAAGGCACAAGAAGTCCGACAAGAAGACCGAGATGCAGCGGCCCCGCCGAGACAGCGAGATGATACTGATACCAAAGACGAAAGGCCACATGTGGCACGTCGGATCAACCTCATCTCGGCTCATTCTTCAGCACCATCTCCTAAAGACACCGACCACCGAGATCTACGAGAGCATCTCCAGCAAAAGCGTCTCGGTACCGACATGCGCGACATTCTCCTCCAGAGAAAAAAGTCTAAGCTATCAGACGAGGACCTCCGCCAGAATCTCAAATCCAACACAAGCGCAACACGAGCAGATCTTAGGAAATCATTAACGGACAAGCGTCCCAGTGTTTTCCGCCGGGTCAACGTTATTTTGGGAGGGTCTCCCGTATGCAACAGTTCGGTGAAAGCCATCAAGGAGTATCAACGCAAAGCCGTGAGTGCTCACCGCTGGCCGGCCAAGCGCGAAGTGGAAACACCTATCGCATTTTTTGAACTCGACCTTACCGATGTCGATCATCCGCATAACGACCCTCTGATAATCAAACTACAGATCGACACTTGTGAAGTCTCCCGAGTCCTCGTCGATACTGGAAGTTCTGTGGACCTCATCTTTCGACAGACATTGATTAAAATGATGGTCGACCTCAAAGACATCAAACCGTCCTCCCGTGCGCTCACAGGGTTCAATGGATCGTCAACGACCTTACTGGGCACCATCCGTCTCAATGTGTTCGTAGGATGAGTGAGCAAACTAGTCAAGTTCTCCGTGATCAACACCGAGACCCAGTACAATGCAATTCTAGGAATGCCCTGGCTTCATTCAATGAAAGCGGTCCCGTCAACATACCACCAATGCGTCAAGTTTCCCACCAAAGATGGAAAAATCTTCACGCTCGCTGGGAACCAACGACTAGCTCGAAGTATGTTGATCACCGATTTCAAAAACAAGCAGGTCACCTACGCCATCGAACCAGAAAAGAAACTATCCCCCTCCAAAGAAGAAACGATCCAAGTCGGCATCGACGCCGAAAAACCAGATCGAACCGTCGGGATATGATCCAAACTTAGTGATAGTCTTGCAACGGAGCAGACCGCTTTCCTTTGCGCGAATAAATCAACCTTCGCCTGGTCGACTGCCGACATGCCCGGCATCGATCCTGCAGTGACAACTCATAGACTAAACGTCGACCCAACTTATAAACCAATTAAGCATAAACGACGCAAATTGGGCCCCGAAAGAGCAAAGGCAGTCAACGACGAGGTTGATAGACTTCTCCAAGCAGGATCCATTGCCGAGGTAAAATACCCAGATTGGTTAGCCAACCCGGTAGTCGTCAAAAAGAAAAATGGGAAATGGAGGGTCTGCATCGACTTCACCGACTTGAACAAAGCCTGCCCAAAAGACAGCTTTCCACTTCCTCGCATAGATCAGATGGTGGAATCTACTTCCGGAAATGAATTACTCTCTTTCATGGATGCATTTTCGGGTTATAACCAGATCATGATGCACCCCGATGATCGTGAAAAGACATCGTTCATCACCGACAGAGGGACATACTGCTACCGAGTAATGCCTTTCGGACTCAAGAACGCAGGGGCCACCTACCAACGACTCGTCAACAGAATGTTTGCCGACAAGCTGGGAATCACTATGGAGGTTTATATCAACGATATGCTCATCAAATCGCTCATCGCAAAGGATCATATTCGGCATCTCTCCGATTGCTTCGAGGCCCTGAACAAATACGGGATGAAACTCAATCCGGCAAAATACACTTTCGGAGTCACCTCGGGCGAGTTTCTCGGATATATCGTGACCCAGCGAGGTATCGAAGCGAACCCAAAACAAATCTCTGCAGTCCTAGATCTCCCCGATCCAAAGACGTCTCAAGAAATTCAGCGCCATACTGGCAGAGTGGCGGCCCTCAACCGATTCATTTCCAGGTCCACCGACAAGTGCCTCCCATTCTACGAGTTACTACGAGGAAACAAAAAATTCCTGTGGGACGAAGCATGTGAAAAGGCCTTCGCCGCGCTGAAGCGATATTTGACTACCCCACCGGTCCTGGCGAAACCCGACACAGGCGATACCCTGTATCTCTACATCGCTGTCTCTCCATCCGCGGTCAGTAGCGTTCTCATTAAAGAAGATCGAGGCGAGCAGCATCCTGTTTTCTGCACTAGCAAACGCCTAACCGACGCCGAGACAAGATACCCTACGCTCGAAAGAATGGCCCTCGCAATTGTCACTTCGGCAAGGAAGTTACGTCCTTATTTCTAATCCCACTCTATCGTAGTCCTCACCGACCTCCCTCTACGGACCATACTGCAGAATGCAAATCAATCAGGGAGACTCTCGAAATAGGCCAACCATCAAAGCCCAAGTTTTGGCCGACTTCATTATCGAAATTCCTCCCGATCAAGCATCAGAACTCGAGATCCCAGTCAACAGTTGGATCCTGCACGTCAACGGGGCCTCATCTAATAAAGGGTCTGGGATAGGCGTCCACCTCCAATCACCCACCGGCGAACTCATCGAACAATCGTTTCGACTTGGGTTCGCGGCATCAAACAACGAGGCCTAATACGAAGCACTAATTGCCGGCCTTCGCCTGTCAAAAGTGGTCGGAGCAAAGCGGTTACAAGCCTTTTGCGACTCTCAACTCGTCGCGAGTCAGTACAGCGGCGACTATGAGGCAAAAAACGAAAGGATGGATGCATACCTCGGCCTTACCAAAAGTTTAGCCGCCGAATTCGATCAATTCGACCTCACCAAGGTCCCTCGAGAAGAGAACTGCTTCGCAGACGCACTTGCCCCGTTAGGGAGTAGTCAACGGGATCAAATCAGAAGGAAAATCCCGGTACATACATTAGAAAGACCGAGCATCACGCTACCTAGTGGTGATAATATTCTAGCCATCTCTTCTAACACCGCCGAGATCAGTTCCCAAGGACCAACCGAAGACGACTGGCGGACTCCCTTTCTTGATTACCTCGACAGAGGAATACTTCCCGCGGACAAATGGGAATCTCGTCGACTTAAAGCCAAAAGTTCGAATTACGTATCGATAGACGGCAAACTACACCGATGGACGGCAAACAAATTACTCCTTACTTGCGTCGGAAAGCAAGAAGCAGAGCTCGTCATGATGGAAAGCCACGAGGGCGAAGGGGGTAACCATGGCAAAAGTCGATCTCTCGCGTTAAAACTGAAAACTCAAGGTCATTACTGGCCAACCATGGTCGGTGACTGCAAAGAATACGCGTCCCGATGCGACAAATGTCAACGACATGCCCCTAACATACACTCTCCCACCAAGTTGTTGAAAACATCATTGGCGCCTTACCCGTTCATGCGATGGGCGATGGATATCGTCGGTCCCTTGCCGAGCTCTAGACAAAGACGTTTTCTGCTCGTCATGACCGATTACTTCACAAAGGGTTGAAGCAAAAGCTTATGTCCAAGTCACCGAGAAGGAGGTCCAGAGTTTCATCTGGAAATACATCATATGCCGACACGGATTGCCTTACGAAATCGTAACCGACAATGGAAGCCAGTTCATCTCTACCAAATTCCGTTAATTCTGCGAGAAGTGGAGAATCCGTCTCAGCTACTCAACTCCCAGATATCCACAAGGGAACAGGCAAGCGGAGGCAACGAACAAAGTCATTATCGACGGGATTAAAAAGAGGCTTGATCTAAAGAAAGGACATTGGGCGGACGAGTTGGATGGAGTACTTTGGTCTCATCGCACAACACCAAGAAGTGCTACAGGAAAAACCCCTTTTTCCTTAGCTTACGGCGTCGAAGCAATGGCTCCAGCCGAGGTCAATGTCACCAGTTTCAGAAGACTAAAGCTCCCTGAACATCAAGATCTCAATCACGACATGATGATCGACGCTCTCGATCAACTCGAAGAACGTCGGGATCAGGCTCTGTTACGGATTCATAACTATCAACATCTCGCCGAATCCTACTACAACAGAAAAGTACGATCACGTCCAATACAACTTGGCGATCTCGTCCTCCAAAAAGTCTTCGAAAATACCAAGGAATGGAGGGCAGGTAAACTCGGCACTAACTGGGAAGGGCCCTACAAAATCACGC